>PVJH01006235.1:30264-88291 GCA_004026705.1 Nesogale talazaci
CCGGAACCTTCTGTGGGCGGTGTGGCCCAGGAGGTCTGGCGCCGGCGTCCGTGGACGGCCTTGGGCCGGCCCCGGAGGGCGAGGGCTCCTCGGGGTGACCGGCTGGCCGCCGAAGCCGGTGGGGTGGGGGGGGTCTGGGTTTGAGAAGGCGAGTGGGGCTCGTGCGGTGAGGACGGGGGCTCGGAGCCTCGTGAAGCGAGAGAGGGAGACGAATACTGAAAGGGACCCGTTCTTACCGTCGGTGAAGCGGGACACCATGGGTGGGGGTGGGGCGGGGTTCGCGAAGACACATTTGGTCTACAGAAATGTTCACAGAACGCAAAATAGGATTGTAATCTATTTCTTTATTGAATAAGTAAACATTAGAACGACGCGGGACAAATTGTTAAAAGTTTCCCCGCCCAGAGCGGGACGTCTGGTCACCGTGCCGGGCGTCGCCTCGCGCCGCCTTGGGTCAGGGTTTCCTGTCAGAGTTGCTTAGAGGCGGCTTCCGTTGCTGGGGTGCGGCGAAAAGGCTCTCGCGTGCGGGTTGGGCCGATCCAGGATCCAGGATCCAAATCCCGCCTCGGCTCTCGTTCTTGAAGGGCGCCACCTTCGGGACCTGCCCCGCGGCGCCCGGGGCCTCGTTCCCGCCCACGGGCCAGACACTTCTGTGGTGAACTTGTTAAGGGGAAGGACCAGCAGCGAGCCTCACCCCCAGTAAGGAGGATTTCCTTCTGCCTCGTGAAGTGGGTGCCGAGAGGCCGCCAGAACCAGTGCTGGCCTAACCACCATTGGGAGAAGAAAAGGTTCGCAAGTTGATTGCCGTGGTGATGATTGCACACGTCTTAATACGATGGAACCACTTATTTGCGTGCCTTGTCAAGTCTATGCCAATAGCACTGTTTACAAAAACAAAGCAAACAATAGTGCCGCATCATCCTTGGCTTTTAGGGCGAAGGTTCTTGCGGGCACTTGATATTTTTTTCCAGGATACTGGCTCCCTGCCTCAAAGTTTGGGTTTCATTCCGTGCACGTAATAGACACACGTAGCAAAGGACGCATCAGCAAAGACACGCTTTTGGAACAAGCTAAAAAAATTTTTTTTTGAGCTCATTGATGGTATTTAGTAATCTTCAGATGGCTAAAGATAATAGTCTTAAGGTCTGTTTATTCTTCCAGCAGATGGGGACTAAAGAAGAATTTGTTAAAGTCAGAAAGAAAGACCTAGAACGGCTGACAACAGAAGTGATGCAAATACGGGACTTCTTACCCAAAATACTGAATGGGGAGGTGCTGGAAAGCTTCCAGAAGTTAAAGATCTTAGAAAAAAGTGAGTTGTATTCCATTTTTAGCAGTGGCTGGTGACAGCAACAGTCTGTTCAACCTACGGTATTTCCCTAACGTAAGTAATTGTAAACATTTGAAAATACTGTTACAGGCCTTGTAATTACACGTTGAGTCAGATAAAAGCAAGGCTTAAACCACTTTCAAACCTCTTCAGTAATGACTGAAGAAGCAAAATTTGGAACCGACCCAAGCAGCCCTGGTGGTGCCCACAAAGTCAGCAGTTCAAACCCACCAGCACCTTCAGGGAAGGGAGATGAGGCTGTCTCTCTCCACAGCTATCCAACCTTGGAAACCCTCCATAGGGTTGTTTCCAGTTGGAATCAGCTCTATGGCAGCAGGTTGGATTTGATTTTGGACTGATAATTGGAATGGAAAATGAAGGGCAAGGTCCTCGAATGGGAGACTTTACAAAGGCTTCGTGAGCCCCACAAATGAGGCTGGAGTAGCAGCCGGACTGGAGATCAACAAGCACTCAAACCATTTTTATGCAGGCCGTTCTTGTTTCCAACTTTGCTCAAAATCCGTTGATCAAGAGATTTGGTTGTTGCGTAATACATACACTGCCCTCATTTTCTAAAACCTGTATTAGATTTCCAGCAGGACTTGGGCTTCTGTTTTTCCCTCTTCAGTACATCCAATTTTGAAAATGTGGGTCTGTTTCATTTTTCTTAGTCATGACAGAACTGCAAAGAACCCATCCAAACCCTGGATAAGACAGAAAAGTTGGAAGTGCCCTTTAATGAGTAGCTGAGATCTGTGTGAATTGGGCTTAGGAACAGTGCAGCTATCTTTCTGGAGTTTCTGTTACCAGCACCACTGTTTTTCCTTGGCAGGGGAGTTTGTACTTTTGATTATTAAAGAACTCTGCCCTATAAATCAAGCTTTGGGCTTGTAAAAGTTAAGGGTCTTGCCATGTGGAAAGCTTGCATGGAATTTAATGTGTCTGTAGACAGATTAGAGACAGCTGGGTGCATGTTCACTTGTGTCTAAATTTGTGAATGGGTTTATTGCTAGCACTGATTTAAGGCCAGACTTGGTAGGAATTGTCCATTCAGAATTTTGCAAAGTGACCTAAGCTGTTTTGTCAAATAGTAGTCTGAAAATCAAGTTCTTTATTATTCCATGACTAATTCAGTACTTGCCTAATTGCATTGAATTACAACTTAGCCTTTTACAGTAAAAACTAATTCACCATCCTGAACCTATCTTTTACCTATCACTGTGCAGTCTCTAAAAAAAGTGCCTCTAGGGATCCAGGTAGTGTTTTTGCACTGATCCAGGCAAGAACTTCTGACTCAAGAATCTGAGTTTCTTGTTTGTGCAAATACACACAGACAACGGGGCAGACAAAGCTCTAGAGAAAATTGCTTGTGGTTACCACAGCACCGTGTTCTCTTTGAAGTCTTCAGATCCATGCTCCCTTCCTCTGCCATTTGGTGTGCACATGAATGTCTCATGGCTTGTAAAGTGGTGGTGTTGCCCAGTTGACTCTGACACATGGTGACCTTTTGCACCACAGTACGAAACCTCTCCCAGCCTGATGAGGCTTACTGTGTTTGAGTCCATTGCTGCAGCTGTTGTGTCATTCCACCTCACTGAGGGTTTCCCCTCACCTCTACCAAACAGCATGTCTTTTTCCTGATCATGAGGTCAAAGTAAGTCAGTCAGTCTCTCAGTTCTTGCTTCTAAGGAGCATTCAGGCTATATTTTGTTTAGACTGGTATGTTGGGTACTCTGGCAGTGTTCTTTTCCAATACCATAGGTTCATTCTTAGTGTCTTTTCTCACTGCCCAGTGACGGCCCTACAGATCCCAGCACAATGAGCTGGGTTGCGGCTGTGTAGCCTGAGTCAGTCTTTGATCATTCTCTCTTCCAAGATCAGTTGCGTTGCTTACAAAATTGAGGGTGGTGTCCTGATCAAAGCCAGACTTTAGGAGATTTTGCCTGGCAGCTTCTGCATACCCTCAGTCAGTGGTCACCTCTTCCCATTTGGCCAATCCTTCTCAATCTCCTTCCATCTCTATCCAACAACCATCAAATAATGGAATTGCTGGAGGCCCCGCTTTTGTCCCTTCTCAGTCCATAGCCTCTTCAGGCAACCTCAGGTACACGTGTAGCTTTAGTCACTGCCTCTGTGCCCACGGCTACCAGATCAATCTCTAGCGCACACTCCTCTGCTAAGCTCAGCACCCTTGTAGCTATTTCACACCCATTGCAATTTCTGAATGGATGTCCTAACCAGTCTAAGACAAATTTATGAGGAGCAAACCTGTAGCCAAATAAAGTTAAATCAACTCATTGAATTAAGGGAGAGCACACAGCAGAGGAACCGTGGGTGTCTCACCAGATAAAGGAAAGTATTGCTATAGATTTGGATGTAGAAGGAATGTAGGTGAAATGCAAATGAAGCAGAGTTTTTTGGTTAGGCTCAAACCAAAGTAGACTTGTGCACAGAGGGGTCAAAATCAGAACCCAAGCTCCATTTTCTTGAGAAGGATCAAGTTAGATGGATGTGGACTAAGCTTAGCACTTAGTTGAAAATCAAAGTGACTCAGATCCTCCAGGCATGAGTGGGATGTTTCCTTCTGACTGTTATCATTTCAAATAGCAAACTTCCTGTTAGTCTGAGATTTTTGAGTCTTTGCTCTGTGAATAAGAAGTCAAAGTCACTCACTGCAGGGGCCATTATGACATGTTACAGCTGCACTATGTCTTTGGGAGAAATCTTTGTTTCCTGTTTGACTTTTACCCCAGCCTGAGAAATTACAAGATACATTTTTACTGCCTCAAAGCCCCCTAATAGTTACTTTCTCATGTCTTTCATGATTATTCATGCTTTTCCTCCTAGTGCCCTGCCCGAAATAGTAAGAGAGGTGGACATATCTGACCTCTGACTTGCCTGTTGACAACAGGAGTTAGACATATATTAACCGTCCATCTTCCTTTACCAACTCTGAACCAACCTTTCCTCCCCTGCCACTCTACTTCTGTGTCGGGTTTGAGAATTCATTGCAGTGGCCACATCCACCCACAGACAACACTCACAATTAAGGGAGGTTCTTAGGGGAGTTAATAGGTTACCACAAGTCAGGATTGGTAAACAGTAAGGATACAGTCACTGGTCCACAATAAAATCTCTCCTCAGCCAGCAGTCAAGTCTCTGTCTGGCACTCAGTCTTTCAGCCATGAGATCCTTTTATCTCCTTGGGTCAGGAAGCCAGTCTGCTGCCAGTCTCTCTGTCCCTCAGTTCCATAGGTGGGGTATCAGTCCCCTCAGTTGAATGGGTCCAAGGGAGAGGGGGCTCCGTAGTTGAGGGGTAAAATTAAAGAGACAAAAGACAAGATAAGGCATGCAATTGCTCACCTCCCAGATGGCCATGATCTCAGCATCCAGGCAGGCAGAGAGAGTGTGTGTATATATATATATATATTTTTTGGGGGGGCATCACTGCTCTCTGGCGGTGGGAGTAGGAGGCCCAGCCCCACTGCTTTTAATTGAACCTCCGTCCCAGTGGGCCGCAGTCCCGCGTACAACCACTATGCCACTGGGGCTCAGCCCGAGAGTATATATTTTTAACCAAGCCTTTTATATACACTTAGGGGACATGCAAACCTCCTTTAATTACATCATAACAAGAAGGGGTTGTACAATAGGCATATGCGCATGATGGGAAGGGGCCGATCTAGGGGGTATGCATTCAATAGGAAGGGGAGGCAGTAGGAGCATACATGTGACAAGATGGGTGGACCCTGGATTCAAGATGGCACTCTAACCTTGGTTCTCCCTGAATTGGCTTGACCTTGACTTTGGGCCCTCCTCAAGGGAACCACCATTATCCTTATGCGTGGGCCTCCCCTGGGTGGGGGCAGACAATTGTGTCTGATTGCCCTAGATGGCTGCTAACCCTCAGGCAGATAGCCTCTAAGCAGTTGACCTTAAAAGTGTATCGCCATTGACCATGTGTTAACATGCAACATCGTGGGTTTGGCATATAATGGGGGCGGGGGGAGAAACAACCTGGGCAATAACTTTTCTGTATCCTACACTATTGTCTCGGGCCAGATGAGAAGATGATGCCCCATAGTCTTCCTGCCACTCCTCTTGAGTCTGCTACAATCTCTGGTGCAGCTACTCTCGGAGATCTCTGCGCTTCAGACAGAGATCTTGGAGTGCTCTTCCTGATGAACCTGGGATTTCTCTCTGTCCCAGATGGCTCTTACACCCCGAGAAGTGGCTTTGATGGAGGTGTGGTTTGTGCTTTAGCTGACCATACCCCCGAGGAAGAAGAAAGTTGATGTCTTAAGTCACATACTTTACTACAATAGCATGAAAGATGTCCCTTAGAAAACAAAGGTTATTATTCTACTAAGGTCTGAACTTCGCATTAATTCTGTAATAGAGAATTCTTTCCAAAACGAGATCATGGCCATAGACTTATAGTCTAGAATTAGAATCCATCATATAAAGAAAGATGGCTGGGAGGGACCCATTAATTAACCAAATGGTACCCTCAACCTGGCCCACCTTCAGAGTTCCATTAGTGAATACGAGCCTTACCTGCAAAGGCCACAGACCTGAAAGCCCTCCTTAATGTTATCTCTCTCATCACTCCTTCCTGGTCACCTGGAAGTCATGGGCATTTGCCTCAGTGATGGCCCTAGGTCTACTGGCCTGCACCATTCAGTCACACTGCTGCATGGGAGACCCAGTCACGGTCCTGCTCCGTCTGAATCCCTGCGGCAGTCACTGCCTAGTTAGGTGTATGGATTGCCTTCTCCACACAGTAACCCAAGTGACTTGAACAGTTCAGTCTGGTGGGTCATTCCCCTGCTTGTCTTTCAGAGCGAACCAGCTTTCAACAACCAAAGGGACTGAAGGGGCAAATGTGAACGATGATAGAGAAAGGTTGCATAGTAAAGTCATAGAGGATAAGAAGCATAGGAAAAAGAGTGAAATAAAGCAGTGAGACATATTTTATGGTAGCATGCTCCCTAGGCTCTGGGGACTATTCAGAATTGGGAGAAGTGTGAGCAAGCGTTTACTATCTAGGGGCATTTATAGGTAGTCTTAAGTTCAAGACGTGCAAATTCACTAGTAATGTGCATCACAAGGTAAGTGGTATCTGCATTAAAGTCCCTGAGAATCTTTAGAGAATTGACGAGCACCAAAGAGAGAGGTATGATTTAGTAGAAGAAAAAGGCTAAGATGATAGCTTGAATAGAAGCTGCAAGTGGAGTAAGGATTGAGATATAACTGAGTTGTGAGTAGTAAATGTGAGGGAGGGGGTCTTTGAAAACAAAATGACCTTGGAGGTCACAGGTGAGAAGACCTAATACCCATGCAGGGGAAAGGTACAAGGGGGGGTTGGGTGTCACGGCAGGAAGAGAGAGCAAAGATAATGTCTGCTTCTAAAGGGAGATATAGTCAACCATGTGCTCACTTTAAGGCAACATAGCTGTTAAGGGAAGAATCTGTGGGAATGATTTTTTTTGGGGGGGGGCATCACTACTCTCTGGTGGTGGGAGTAGGAGGCCCAGCCCCACTGCTGGAATTGAACCTCTGTCCCAGTGGGCCGCAGTTCCGCGCACAACCACTACGCCACCGGGGCTCAGCCCGGGAATGATTTTTAAAGCAGGGTAATGTACTTGGACTTTACCTCTAACTTACCTACTTACCTATCAGTTGCAGTATGCTGACACATGCTCCAGGAAAATGTTGAGAGAAAGGAGGAATCAAGGTGGCCTGGGGTGCTTCTAGGAGGCTTCCCTGGGAACTCTGAACTTGAGCTGTGCCTTGAAGACTTTGGGGACTGGCCCAAAAGAAGACATGTGAAGGTTCCTTTTCCCTATTTTAGCCCTTGAACACTTGTCACTTAAGTACCTGGAGCAAACTCAAGGATGGCAAACATTCCCCCCCCCCCCCCCCCCGCCTTTTTTACCCTCATAAGCCCTACTTCTAATCATCTTCCACAAATAGACCAGTGCAGAGGAAATTCAAAAGGCACATCCTGGTAGCAAGAGGCGTCTGATGAGTTGATTCTCCCGTTTCCTTGATCCTGGGGCCCACTAGGGTTCTTGACTTTCAGTAGCCAAGTTTGGGATTTTAGGCACAGATACATGAGGAAGAGCAGCCGAACGATGTGCATGACTGCAGACTGAGCACTGGAGAAGTCGAAGACCCTGTGTGAGGGGTAGTTGTCTGCAGAATGTAGGGGTAAATGTGTGAGGATGGCTTGGGGATGGTCAGGCTGTACAGGAACTGACGAGTCTGCTGGAGACTTCAGTTGATAATGAGAAGAATGAAGAAGTGGGCAGCACTCGATTATGACTCTTAATTACCTTTTGGAAATTGGGCAAGGTAAGTGGTAGCATTTGGAGTAATAGCAATCATGATGTGGCCTGAGAATCTTTAGAGAATTGACGAGCACCAAAGAGAGAGGCATGATTTAGTAGAAGAAAAAGGGAAGCACATTTGAGGCTAGGATGATAGCTTGAATAGAAGCTGCAAGTGGATTAAGGATTGAAATATAACTGAGTTGTGAGTAGTAAATGTGAGGGAGGAGGTCTTTGAAAACAAAATGACCGTGGAGTAATTTTTTGTCTCTGTTAGGCTAGGTTGACCTAGAGAAAGAACTTTCTATGAAGAAGTAGTTCTATATCAGGAAAACATCCCAGCACAGTCCAGTTCAGATCCCTAAGTCTGGTATTAGTCTATAAGTCCCTCTTTAGACTCACACAGTCAAAAAGCAATGATGCAGAATGTAGGAAAATCAAAGGTTGCAGAGTCACGTGGATCCAGTGGCAGTGGTAACATCCCAGGGCTCTGGCAGGCAGCCGTCAGGGTCAGCCAGCAGGAAGCTGAAGGCAGAAAGAGTGGGGAGTGAGGGTGGGGGGCCAGGGGAGGTTCCCTGGGCCCTCCTTATGAAAAGGTCATTCCTAGAAGGAGGCACCATCAGGCTGCCTGATTGACAGGTTGAATGCCACCTCTACACTTTTTTATATCTTCCAAGTTCTCATGAAAGTACATAACTACCATACCCCCTCAACAGTTTTATTGACATAATTCACATATCATACAATTCAGTAACTCAGTCACATCAAGAAGACGTGTACAATCATCAGCACAATCAGTTTTAGAACATTTTCTTCGTTCTTGTACCCCTTGTATTAACTCCTCATTCCGCCCAACCTCTCCTGCATGATACCCCCCAAGAAACTCTTAATCCAGTTATTGTCCCTATAGATTTCCCTGTCCTGGATGTCATAGAAAAATATTAAAAACAGACAAAAGCTAACAAGAATAACAAAGTAAAAGAGATCAAAGTCTCAATATTAAAAATGAACAAATTTAAAGGGATCATAAAGAAGATCTGAGATGAGAGGCTATTGGAAGCTCATGGACATCGTGGAAAGGACATCAAACTAATGATTAAAATGACTTTTTAGGGAATGCTTTTTATATTTGAATGTATCTGGATTGGAGGGTTAGGATGGAAGAGGAAGGAGATGGAATGATAGTCATCATGGATGTTAATATGGTACATGCTCCCTAAGGACACGCGACTGGCTATGTCATTATGGTAGGGTGGTGGTGGTCTTACAACATTGTTATGAGACAGTAATTAATCCCGTGATGGAGTGAGGTCAGGGTGTCAGGATTCTTTGGCATTGGCTGTGGGAACCTAGGGGTACAGGAAGTCCTAGGTCTGCTCTTTGCTGACTCTCTAGGCGTTTCCCTCTAAAAAATGAGAGCACCGGTGCTTGCTGATAGTTTGACATCATGTCGACTTCAGTTCATCTGCAGCAGTATCAACTGTTAACACTTCCCACCCCCACAGACACGGTCATTAACAAGAGTTTAGTTATTGCCGTTAGTCCACAGACTCCACTAATCTCAGTGAGATGTGTTTCTCTTTATATCTGACCTTTCTAGCTCTGGGTCTGTGGTTCTGCCAGGGTGATTTACTGGGTCACAATTTTGCAGCTTACTATGCAAAGAAGGAAGGTAAAACCTTTGTGGGGATTGTTTGATTACAAGCAAATTAGATGACTGATCTACCAAGGGGATCGGTCAGTTTGTTGTCTTGGAGGGAGGACTAAGTTGATACAAGAGCCAATCCCACAGAGGTTGAGGGGGCCCCCACTACCATCAAGAAGAAGAACATGGAATGGAGTGTGTCCTTTGAACTTAGGACCCTTGTGCTAGGAATCTCCTAGACCAGGGGGTGGGAGGTGGACACACACACACACACACACACACACACCTAGGAGACAGTCTGAAACTACACAAGCAGGATGTGTGGGGTGAGAACCTGTAGACTGAGGTGAAAGAACTGTGATGGGCTTCTTGGTCCAAGGAGCGAGGTGGCTACAGTTGGCTGGCCCACTCACGGAGTCGGAAAGCTGTCCTTGGACAGGAGGCTTGCTGGCAGAGTGCGGTGCCTCTGGATACTGTTAAGCAAAGCTAAAGAGCTGTAACTGTGCCACAGCAAGCCAGAGGCAAAGAGGAGGCTAGTTAGGCTGAGAAATGGCCAAGAAGGAGGTTGGGAACTATTCTATACTCTGTTACCTTTAAAATGATCCCAAACTGTAATCTATTGGTTTCTCCATATATCCTGTAATTGTGAGCATGGTCTGTGAGTTCTCTGCCATTGCAGCCAACGATCTAACCCAGCTGAGAAGCAGAGTGCCATGGGAGGGACAACTGGTGTCAGAATTGGTGAAAAAAGGTAGGAAAGAGGAGCCCTGTATGACCTCTACCTCCTGGAAGTCAACTTTATACTGTTCTGGATGACCTTGCTTCTTCTACTCCCTCTCCCTGAATTTCCACCCCATCGGATGCCCCTAGATTACAGTACCTTGCCCCTCATTGCCTTCAGTGAAGCTGTTGATACAATTGTAGTCTTCTCTCTCTACTATCTTCATGCCTTTTGGGGGGTCCCCCTGTCCCTGCACAACCTGAGTGATTTTTATAATTTGCATACTCTATGATCCACTCTGTGTGCTATAAAGTTCCTGTGGGTTTTGAAGAAAGTGGAAGTGTCTTCCATTACAGTGTCCTACAGAGTAGTGTCACTGTTGCACAAATGCCTGGCTTTGCTGACAAGTAGCCCACTCTGCCAGAAACATGGTCACTGTATCAAAAGGAGATTGCATATGAGCAAGAACCAATGACAAGGAGGAAATTCAGGCTGTACTCAAAGAACTAGCCAGAAACAAGGCTCCAGGAATTGATGGAACACCAAGGGAAATGTTTCAACAAGCTCATCAAGCTCTGGAAGCACTCACTCGTTTATGCCAGGCAATTTGGAAGACAGCTGCTGAGCCAGCTGACTGGAAGAGACCCATATTTGTGTCTGTTCTATAAAGAGGTGCCTCAACAAATGTTCAAATTATAGAACAATGTATCGATACCACATGCAAGTAAAATTTTGCCGAAGATTGTCCCACAGCGGTTGTAGCAGTACAATGATAGGGAGCTGCCAGAGATTCAGGCCAGATTCAGAAAAGGATGTGGAATAAGGGATATCATTGCTGATATCAGGTGAATCTTGGTTGAAAGCGGATATTAGAAAGATGCTTACTTAGCTTTTCTTGACCATGTCAAGGTATTTGACTGTGTGGATCATAACAAACTGTTTACCTTGAGAAGCATGGAAATTCCAGAACACTGCATTGTGTTCATAAGGAACTTATACATGGAACAAGAGGCAGTTGTGGGAACAGAATAAGGCAATATAAGATGGTTTAAATTTAGAAAAGGTGTACGTCAGGGTTGTATTCTCTCACCCTGTTGCATGAAAGGTTAGTCGCTACATGAAAGTCCACCCAGAGGCAACCTAGAAGAAAGGCCTGAGCATCTAGGTCTGGAAAATCAGCCATTGGTGGTCCAGGGAGCACAGCTTCACCCCAACACACATGGTCCAGAGCATCACGTTCCCAGTTCACAGCCAGCCCATGCACTACAGAAGGAGACATGGCCTGGTCCTGCGCCATCTTCACAGTCGTCCCTATGCTTGAGCCCATCCCATGGAGGGATGATAGTCACATGCTTAGGAAGTTCTGATCTGATCCTAGGAGGTGATTTTGATTATTACCGATGGCTCATCTCACTTTAAAGATGAAATTCATTAGTAATTTTTCTTAAGTTCTTTACCAAGTAGTGAATGACAAGACGATAAAGGTCAATAGCTGTTTCAAAGCAAAGCCTTACGTAGGATTTAAGATTCTTTCCTGAGCTATTTTGATGAAAAATTATTATTTGACATTCAAGACCATTGATGATTTATTTTTAGTGGGCTAAGTGATGTAGTTCTGAAAAAATGAGGCCCTTTTGTTTAGTCATAATTTCTTTCAATACTGTTTTGGAAATGCTGTGCTTCTTCATAGCTGTGTCTGCCTGTGATTAAATTAAGTGTCTAGAGAGGCAGTCATTCTCCTCTTATTACAGTCACATTGCAGAAGGCAGATGGATGTGGAAATGGTCTATTTTTGATTGTCTCAATGTATCGCTAGTCTGTCTAGGCCTCACCATCCTTTCATTCCATGAACTTAGTTAAGTTACTGTCGTGCCTCTAGTTTGAACAAAGTAGTAGTGAGTCAAGGTCTAGCTATTAGGTAAATGTCTTGTCTACCTATGATACAGCTTCCAAACACCCCCACTTTGTCTTTCACTACTACTTTTAAATTTCAGACATAGACTGCATACGATTGGTGTATTTATTGATCATGATAAGAGTTGGGTGAGCCCCCAATAAAATGATTTTTTAAAAAAAGTTTCATAAAAAAATTTCAAACACAATATATACTTATCACACACACAGACAAAACTCTGTCACTGAGTTGATTGTAACTCAAAGCAACCTTTAATAGGACAGAGTAGAACTGCCTCTGCGGAATTCTGAGGCTGTGCATCTTGACAGGAACCAAAAGTCTCATTTTATCTCCCAAGGTGCAGCTGATGGGTTTGAACTAGCAACATTGTGATCGGCAGCTAATGTGTACTCATCATTCAATTTCAACTCCCTGCCATCAAGGCAGTGTCGACTCACAGTCACCCTGTACGACAAGGTAGAACTGCCTCTGTGGATTTCCAAGACTAGTTCTTTTATTTATTTCAGACTGTAGTTCTTTGTTTTTGGGGGCATCACTGCCCTCTTGTGGGAGTTGGAGGCCCAGCCTTGCTCCTGGAGAGCTGCTGCTGGATTTGAACCACCAACCCTGTGGGTCGCAGTCACGCACTCAACCACTACGCCACTGGGGCTCAGCAAGACTGCAGTTCTTTATGGGGGTACAGAGCCCCGTTTGTTTGTTTGTTTTTTCCCAGGGAAGCGACGGGTTGTTTTGAACTGCTGACTTTGGAGTTAGTAGCCCAGCGTGTAACCACTTCGCTGCCGTCATACCAAAGTAGCTGTGTGCTTTTAGAAAAGAATTCTGCTCAGAGAATAACAGAATGAAAGAAGGAATGGATAAAGAGGAAGTGCTATCATACATGGTTGTAGGCATTAGAATGGTTCAGAAAACAAAACAGGTGAACATCTCTGCCCTCACAGTTTTAGGAGGTTGGGTGGGGGCCAAGTTGAGTGGGCCTGAAGTAGCTACAGTACCTCAATATGGCCACCAGGAGGCGGTGCCGTACCGCAGAGAGAAGCAAACTTCTTGGATCCAGTTGTGTCTTGTTCTCTGAGCACTATAAAAGGCTCATTTAAACCCTGTCTCTTTGTTACACAACCTGCACTGAAGTCACACATGCTAACTATATTAACACGAGGGCCAATGAAATAACCAGAAGAAGAATTTCAAGAGTCTTTGTGACCAGGGTGTCATGGCAGCAGCATTGCGGGTTCAGCATCAAGCTGCCTAACCTCAAGGTCTGTGGTTGAAACTTATCACCTGTTCTGCTCCTGGGGAAGGCTGTTTGTGCCTGTAAAGATGTACAGTCTTGGGAACACTGTGCAGGGTAGCAACAAGGCAAAATCGACTCTATAGCAGTGGTTTGTTTTTGCTTTTTGTGGCCTTGAGTGTCAAAATTAATTCCTAAGATACTTACATTTAGTAAGACTGAAGAGTTGTAATCTCCTATTGTCTTTATATATTCAAGTACTATATGGCTTAAAAATATGAATGCAAAAAAATTTTTTTAAACCACCAGCTAATATAATTTTGTCTGTGACCATGTGCAGTATGTATTTGACATGTAATTATAATGTGTGTGTGTATATATATCTATGAATAGAATTATACTTTCATTTCATAATGAAACATTCCCTCTGGAGTTCCCAGCAAGGCACTTATCTGAGAGTTGGCTTCTTGGATGACCAGGATTAATGGGACAAAAAAGATTCCAGTAAAAGTCACATATTGTATATTGTAAAACAAAAAACAAAACAAAAGAAAACTTGGATTTAAAGGAGGAGGGAGAGTCCAAAGTTCCAGTTTCTAAGCGACATTCGTAGAGAAGCTTTGCCAGCTAATTTCATAATCTCTAACTGGTGCAAATATTTACCCCTAGGTTCTAATCTTCCTTCTAGGGCAAAAGGTCTCTAGGAAGCTTAGAGACTTCCTCTGTTTCTTCCACACTCTGGGCCACTGCCTTGATCGCGTTAGACAGTCACCATGGTTTCTCTTTTGGATTTCTTCTGGTCTTCTCAATGGCACCCTGGTGGCTACCCACCGCACCCACTCTCTTTGTCTGCCCCTAACTAGAGGAAGTGTCTGTGACCTTGTGCTATGCTAGGCCAGCTCCAAACCAAACCATCCAGTCAAAACTGACTCATAATGACATTATAGGATGGAGCAGAACTGCTTCGTAGGGTTTCTGAGACTGTATATCTTTTAAAAAATTTTTATTTTTATTTATTTATTTTGTTTTGTTTTTGTGTGTGGCATTACTGCCCTGGTGGGAGTAGGAAGCCCAGTCTTGCTCCTGGAGAGCTGATGCTGGATTTGAACTGTCAACCCTGTGGGCTGCAGTCCTGCACACAACCACTATGCCACAAGAGCTCAGCCAAAATTTTTAAATTTTTAAATCATTTTATTGGGGGCTCATCCAACTTTTATCATGATCAATACATGCATCAATTGTATGCAGACCACATTTGTTGCCATCATCATTCTTGAAACATCCTCCTGCCACTTAGGCCCCTCCGATATCAGCTTCCTAGACTTTCCCTTCCTCCCCCTCCGCCTCCCCCATGAGACTGTACATCTTTGTGGGAGCAGACAGCCTCATCTTTCTCCAGTAGAGAAACTGGTGGGTTTTGAATTGCTGATCTTGTACTTAGCAGCCTGATGCTTAACGCACTGAGCCACCAAAGCGCCTCTTTAAGGTGGTTAGCAAAGAAGCCCTTCAGCGGGATGGTGTGACGCAGTGGCTGCCACGGCAGGTTCATGCGTCGCAGCTGTGGTGCAGGACCAGGCAGTGCTTCATTTTGCTGTCTACAGGGTTGCTGTGCGTCCGAACTGCTTTCATGACACCTGGTGACAAGCTGGGTGGGGTAGTAGTGCTCTACTTTCCAGGCTCTTCTGCCGCCCTCCAGTTTTCTGGTCTTTCACATTTCTGTGGCTGCGTTCCTGGGCTCCCTGTGGCTAATTGTATGTTGTGTTTGCATTTCATCTTGTCAGAGACCAGGCTCTTAGCATTAAGCAATGGTGCTCAGGTGTGGTCCCGCAACCATCAGCATCACTGTCCCATTTTCAGGCCGGCCCCAGACCCACTGACTCAGACAGTCAGGGGTGGGGACCAGCAATCTGCTCCAGCAAGTCCTTCAGGGGATGCTGTTGTACATCCCAGGGTGTGAGCCCCAACTGAAACCCCACCCCGTTCTGATGCCCACTCACAGTGACCCATAGGACAGAGTAGAACTGCCTCACAGGGTTGCCAAGGTGACCATTTTTATGGACGCAGCTGCCACAGCTTTGTCTCTTGTAGTGATTGGTGGATTTGAACCACTGACCTTTTGGTGAGGAGCACTTACCCACTGTGCCACCAGGGTTCCCTCAAGTTTGAGAAGAGCTGTGCTGAGGGGCTGCTGGGACAATCACACAGTAGTCAGGAACTTTTAGCTTGTTCCCCCCCCCCCCCAAAAAAAATAGGTACATATCAGCTTAAAAAAAGAGATGGTTTCTTAGCCCTTGATAACCATGAACTTAAAATTTCAAATTACTATATCGCTGATTTATCTAAATGTCAAAATTTCTCCAGCATGAGCGTACATTTTATTTACAGCAGAGAGCACTTTGGATCTCAGAGTTGTTGACTTGGGCGGTTGGTAGGCTGCTGTTGCCGGGGACCTATGACTCAGCTGAGTGAAAGTGGTGCAGAGGCAGTCTTGCAGGGATCCTGTCAGTCCGTAGTCTGTCCACACACTCCAACTTTCTCTTTTCTTGGTCACAGAGCTGCCTTCCCCCGCTGATGAATGCTGCAGTTGTTCCATTGAGTCAGCCTGCCAGTTGGTGGGACTTGCTTGTGAATCAGCCAGTGCTGGCACTGGAGACGCACGGAGTTGCCATCTGCTTTTCATGGAAAAGATACAAGTCTGTGCCATGAGACAGTCGGGCTCCCAGCCCTGCCTCAGTCCTCTAAATAACGCACTCTCGGAAAGTCCTCATGACAAGTCTGGCAGTTAAGGACGGCCTGCAAAATACAAAACAAGAAAAACGTGCTCCCCCACCGTGGGCTAAAATCCGAGGGGATCGTGCAACCCCAGGCTTTTAGAATACTGGTTCTTCAGGAACTGAAGCAAAATCAGAATGATCCTACCTAGGAATCAGAACCACGTTACTAAGAAAAGTGTAGGTAAAAGAGATGCTTAGGAGAGCTTAGTAGTTTGAACTGTCTTGAATATTTTTCATGTCATTTTCTTCTAGACCTGGAAAGGAAAGAGCGAGAATTAGAGCAGCTGAGAATGGATTGTGAACACTTTAAAGCCCGCCTGGAGACCGTGCAAGCAGAGAGCATGAGGGAGAAGAAGGTACGGTGCTTAGTGACGGGTCCCCACATGCCGGTTCATGTCATGGCCCAGCTCGGGGTTGGTGGACAGCTGTTCATTGTGAGGAAGCCACACGTCTTTGTAAGCCTGTCAGCTTCAAGAGATTGTAGTTTGAAATGTTTGTATTCTGAGTGAGTTCGGAAATAGTGGAACAATTTGATTTTTTTTATTGTGATAAAAATAATATAGATAACAACACACTCCCAATCCAACAATTTCTACATGTATAATTCAGTGATATTGATTGCACTCTTGTGCACTCTTATTCCGCCATATCAACAGGAACTAACAAAACTTTCCTTCTCCTTTAACTCTTACTAAGTTTTGGTTCATATACATACATACATATGTTATTTTCCACCCCTCTGTTTTTATAATAAGTGATATCATACATTATTTTTCTTTTTGTGACTGATTGACTTTGTTGAGCATCTTGTTTTTAAGGTTCATCCAAAAGATTTTATAACCATTTAATGGGGTGAAATTCACTTGGTCCTTTTTAATACTCCTTTGCTGTCAATTTTTATGTTTTAAAGGCCATTCTAAAACAAAGATTCATAATAAGATAAGTATATTGAAACAAACAGACAGTGTAAGTAATGGTTTACAGTCAGAGAGAAACCCACGGCCATCAAGTCAATTCTAACTCAGTGGTTCTGTGGAGCAAAGTAGAATGGCCCCGGTGGGTTTCTGAGAACAAAAATCCTTACGGAGCAAGCAGACAGCCCATCTTTTTCCAATGGAAGTTTTCCCAGAGTAGTGGGCTTGGTATATATTTTAATATCAAACGAGTAGAAAATATTAGGAAAAAAAGTTTTATTATTGGATTTGAGTTGAGCACCACATCATGTAAAGTTGAGTTTTAGTTTTGCCATATTCTTTTCAAGTCCCAATCCGGTAAGATGGCAGCCTGGTTAATTGGTGCGAATCTGCAAGTTTCACAGTCTGAAAGACTTTGGCGAATAGGCAAGAAGAAACTTGTTACGTGTTAAAAATGTAGTCCAAGCGTTTGATTCTACCTCAAGTGGCTGAGATTCAGCCTTTAAGATTGAAGCTCAAATTGAGCAGGTTCTTAAATTTCTCATTCCCTAAATTGGTACAGTCATTGCTGGCATTTTAAGATATAATGTTTAAAAGTTAGCAACATTTCTAATAAAATGCCGGTTTAGAAGAACGAAATGTTCGTATTAAATTAATTCGAAGCAGAGCTCTGAATGGGTCCGTTGTATGTTTGACCCCCTTGCTGAGAATTTGCCTTTCCACTCCAGAAAGACTGGATCAGAGCCTTGAGGGTGAACAAGATCCCCAGCTGATTCTGTCTTTGGAGACCTTTAATAATGAGATCTTGGGCTGAGCCCCGGTGGCGTAGTGGTTGTGCGCGGGACTGCGGCCCACTGGGACGGAGGTTCATTTCCAGCTCCGCAGGGCCAAAGGATGGGCCTCCTACTCCCACCACCAGGGCAGTGATGCCCTAAAAATATTAATACTACTACTAATGAGATCTTGTTGGTGGCACAGGGAGTTATAAGTTGGGCTGCTTATGTCGAGGTCAACAGTTTGAAACCACTAACCCCTCCTTGGAGGAGAGATGATGTGTTCTTTAAAGAGTTGTAGTTCCATAAAGAGTTATAGTCTTGGACGTACAGGGGGGCAGTTCTACTCAGCCCTACAGTGTCGCTGTGAGTCAGCATTGATGATGGCTGTGAGGGAATGAGTGAGTGACGGAAATGCAAATTCTCAGCAAGGGGGTTTGAACAGGAACAAATCTGTTTCCAGTCACGTTACTGCTCTGGTTGTTTGGCCTTACAGTACGATCATATTGTAGCTTACAGTATTCTTTCTGATTACACTTGTTGTGTAACAATCCCAACAACCTAACATAGATGACCACCATGGCTGGTGTTTTATAAAGGGGGACCATTTCTCATTTTCCTGCTGCAAAGGTGGCCTGACAGCTGTCTTTCCTTTGCTATTTCTGTGGTCTGTCCTGGCCTGGACAGCTTAGGAGGCCAGACTCTGGGAGCTTATTTTAGAGTTGAGGAATCAGGAAAGAATCCAGGGCCTGGGATCCTAAATTAGATGATTGCTAGTAAGTACTCTACTGAGTCCAATGTGTAAAGAAAGCTTAAAACCAAAGTAGGAAGCAAAAATCCTAAGGAAGCCCAGAATGATTGGCAGCTACCAAACACTCTAGAGATTGTCTTTGTCAGTTGAGTAGTTCCTCAGCAGTGATTGTGTTGGATCAGTGGAAGGGCATGCTTGGAATCGATATCTTCTTTATCCAACAGACATTAGCTCGAAGAGTCCTGGCAGTAGTAACCTTTGAGCTCTGGAGAAAAACCTCATCTTTCACTGCACAGGCAAAGCTATCTTGGGGCATATTTGCCTTCCTCTGAAGTCTTGTGCTGTTTCTTTACAGTTAGACACGGTTTTTCATGGCATCTGTGCTTGAGGAGCCTCTGTAGTGCTATACTGACTTTTCTTAGTGCTTCTGGTTATTGGGTAATATAAGCCTGGTTGCTAGGAGTCGAATTGACTCCAAGGCAGTGAGTGAGAACCCTAAAACCAAATGTTAGTTATGTGAGCACAGTGAAACTTCTATTTGAGGAGAGAGCATCTTGGTTTCAATTGGCTTACTGATCCTAACATTGAATTATTATTTTATAAAACAATATATCTTATTACACTGTCAGTGATAGTTCACACAGCAGTTAGTTCCCATGCAACAGTTGATACACAGATTTACCAGTGACCTTCCTTATATTCATCACACTGTGTAATTACACATTCTCATTGTTTGCCTTCTGGTTGTTCCCCTTTTCATTCATCTAGTCTTCCCATCTTTGTTTTCAATTTTTTATTGACATATAATTTACCATACACTAATAGTTCAGCCACATTCAAAAGAATTGTCTAATCAGCAATATAATCAATATTGGGATATTTGTTCCTAAATACCATTCTTTTAAATTCCTTATCAGGTAGTTCCAATGTCATTTCTTTCTCAGAAATATTTTCTAATTCAGTATTTTGGTTACCTAGTTGAGCTACTTTGCCTAATTTCTTCTTATGAACTGAAATTGTCTTATCTGTGAAACATTGTGGTATTATACTTAATTAACAGTAGGGTTTTGGTGTATTTGTAGGCACTCACCACCCTACGCCTGGATGAGATAGGGAATATGAGTGTGTGCATGGTTCTCTGTAGCTCAATTGAGAGCTGTTTGACAGGTGTAGATCCCGGCCTATCAGTGATCAGGTAATACTGGAATGGGTAGTGGCCCTTGATCAGTCTGTGGGGTTCGAGGAGGTACAGGTATGACTAGACTGTGTGGATAGGGTTGCTGTCTCCTGGTGAGAGAGGAGAGGGGGATAAACTTCAAACAATAGCATACAAAGAAGATAAAAAGTGTGGGGAAGCAGGAATCAGCAAGAAAAAAGCATTTGATACCTGAAAGATAAGAAAAAGAAAAATAAAGACCAAGGAAGAAAATAGAAATAAGATATAATAAACAGAAGTTTAGTGAAGGAGAAAGAAAAGTGAATGTTACTCTTTTTGTTTTTTTGTTTTTTTTTTTGGTGGGCATCACTGCCTCTGGTGGTCATGGGGCGCTACCCAGCCACCGCTGGATTTGAACCGCCAAGTCCGCAGGCTGCAGTTCCACACTCAACCACTTACGCCACCGGGGCTCAGCCCTTTGTTTTGTTTTTAAAATCATTTTATTGGAGGCGCATACATCTCTTATCACAATCCATCCACATCCATGTATTGTATTAAACACATTTGTACATTTGTTGTCATCATCATTCTCAAAACATTTGCTTTCTACTTGAGCCCTTGGTATCAGCTCCTCACTCCCCTCCCCCCCCCCCAATCTCTGCTCCCCTCCCTCACAAGCCCTTGATAATTTATAAATTATTTTTTTCTCATGTCTCACAGTGTCTGACGTCTCCCTTCACCCACTTTTCTGTTGTCTGTCCTCTAGGGAGGGGATTATAGGTAGGCCCTTGTGATTGGTTCCCCCTTCCTCCTTCCCCTTAGTCTCCTGGTATCTCTTCTTTCATTATTGGTCTTGGGGGTTTATCTGTTGTGGATTCCCTGTGTTTCCAGTTCCAGATATCTGGTCTAGCTGGATTTGTAAGGTTAAATTGCGATCATAATAGTGAAGGGAAGGAGGCATTAAAGAACTAGAGGAAAATTGTATGTTTCACGATTGCTGTACTGCACCCTGATTGGCTTGTCTCCTCCCCACAACTCTTCTGTAAGGGGATGTCCAGTTGCCTATAGATGGGCTTTGGGCCTCCACTCCGCACTCCCACTCATTCACAATGATGTATTTTGTTCCTTGATGCCTGATACCTGATCCCTTCTATACCTTGTGATCACACAGGCTGGTGTGCTTCTTCCATGTGGGCTTTGTTGCTTCTGAGCTAGATGGCTGCTTGTTTACCTTGAAGCCTTTAAGACCCCAGATGCTATATCTTTTGATAGCTGGGCACCATCAGCTTTCTTCACCACATTTTCTTTTGGCATCACTGCCCTCTGGTGGTCACCATATTTTTTTAATGTGTGTGTGTGTGTGTGTGTGTGTGTGTGTGGGCATCACTGTCTCTGGTGGTCGTGGGCACTACCCAGCCGCCGCTGGGTTTGAACCGCCAAGCCCGCGGGCTGCAGTTCCATGCTCAACTACTTAGGCCACTGGGGTTCAGCTCACCTGTTTTGTCTTTAATTGTGTCAGGAAGGTGAGCATCATAAATTGCCAGTTTAATAGAACAAAGTGTTCTTGCATTGAGGGAGTACTTGAGTGGAGGCCCAATGTCCATCACTACCTTGATACTAAACCTATAAATATATATACATAAATACTTCCCCATATATATATATAAAATATTTACATGTGTACATGGCTATATTTATTCCTCTATAAATACCTGTTGTCTCTTACTTTATTTCCTTTTACTTTCCTCTTGTCCCACTATTATGCTCAGCCTTCATTTGGGAATGTTACTGTTTTTGTTGCTCTGACACGTAGTGACTCTGTGTACACAGAATGAAACACTACCTGGTCCTGCATCATCCTCTCAATTTTTATGCTCAAGTGCATTGTTGCAGCCATTTCATTAAAGATCATGCATTTTTTTTTGCTGATCCTCTGTTTTACCAAGCATCATATCCTTTTCTAGGTACAATCCTCTCCAAATAACATGTCCAAAATATGTGAGCCATGCTTTCTTCTAAGGAGCATTTTGACCAGACTTCTTCCAGAACAGATTTGTTTGTGCTTCAGAAGGACCATGGCAATTTTAGCATTCTTCACTATGCCATCATTCAAATGAATCAGTTCTTTGGTCTTCCTTACTCCTTGTGTAGTTGTTAAGTGCTTGGTTGCTACCTCAAATACTGGTGGCTTGAGCCTACCAGCAGTGGAAAGATAGAGTGGTCTGCTTCGGTAAAGGTTTATAGTCTTGGAAGCCCTGTGGGCAGTGCCACTCTGCCCTGTAGGGTTATTTTGAGTCAGAATTGACTCAACAATAGGATGGAACCATTCAGTGTGTTATCTTTTGTTTCTGGTTTAATCTTGGGCAGTTCAACGAACGTTATTGCACACTCCAATAGTTGATTTCTTTTTATTGCTAATATTCTAACAGTTGACTGTGTGATATTTTCTTTATCAACTTACCAGATAGAAATCTGGACTATTTCCACTCTTGGGCTATGATAAATAAGGCTGTTGTCAACAGCCATGTATAAGTGTTTTTATAGACATGGGTTTTCTATTTCTTGAGGAGATACCTAATAGTGAAATAGTTAACTTACATGTATGTTGTGCATATGTTTAGGTTGCTAAGTAACAGCCAAGATGTTTTCCAAAATGACTTAGGTTGTTATTGTTAATTGTTGAGTCAGCTCTGACTAATGACAGCCTCCTATAAAACAGAACAAAAATTGCCTGGTCCAGTGCCAGCTCCGTGATCATTGGTCTCATTGAATCTATTGTGGCAGCGAGGGTGGCAGTTCATATCATTGAGGATTTCCCTTGCTTTCATTTCTCCTGTGCCTTACCAGACATGAAATACTTTTTGGTGATGGATCTTTACAGATAATGTATCCAAAGTAAGCATGCTGACATCTCAGCAACCTCGCTTCTTAGGACCATTCTGGTTATATTTCTTCTAAGACTGATGTATTTTTCCATTTGTTCTTGATGTTTACTCAATATTCATTGCAAAACCCATAATTTGAATCCCTCACTTCTTTTTCTGTTATCGGTTTTCACCGTTCAGCTTTTGTATGTATGCAAGGTGAATAAGAAGACCATGGCCTGGGCCAGACGTGCCCAAGTCCTTCATGTCACCTAAGGTGTCTTTGCTTTTGAAATTGCGGAGAGATTGTTGCAGCAGCTTTTCCTACTGTGATACGCTTTTTAATTTCTTGCTTCTTGCTTCTTTGGAAGTTTGCTATTGCTCCAAGTAGAAAGAAGTAATGTACAATGTCAATTCATTATTTATATTGATATTGTTCATCTGTCCCATCATGGAGATTTTCATTTATTCATGTTCAGGTATAAACCTGACATACAGACTATGGTATGTCCTGTGACGTCCATCAGTATGTGCTTCAAGTAATCTTAATTTTCAGCAGGCAGAGTTGTGTCATCTTTGTATCTAAGGTTGTTAACGAGTCTTCCTTGAATGCAATGTCCTGTGACTTCATGGATTATTTGTTTAGCATTCGCATTGAATAAGGTAAAAGGACATGACTGTGCTGTGTGCATTCTGCAGCTCTGAAGCACGCGGTATCCCATGCCTTATTTGAACATCTGCTTCCTGATGTTGTCGTTGTTGTTAGGTGCCATCAAGTCAGCTCTGACACACAGCGACCTTGTGCCCAGCAGTATGAACCACCGCACGGTCCTGCGCCAGCCTCACGGTTGTCCCCGTGCCCAAGCCCGTTGATGTATCTATCCACTGTGTTAGTCCAGCTCATCAGCTGCCTTTCCTCTTCACCAAACAGGATGTTCTTCTCCAGGGACTGATCTCTCTTGAATATATATATATATATATATATATATATATATATATATATATACACACACACACACACACACACACACACACACACACACACGTAAGATGAAGTCTTGCCATCCTTGCCTCTAAGGAATGTTCTGGTCGTATTTCTTCCAATACGAATCTTTTTGTCCCTTTAGGAGTCCATGCTGCTTTCAGTATTTTTCTCTAGCACCACAATTCAAATGCTTTGATTCTCCGGTCTTCTTTATGCAGCGTCCAACTTTCACATGTATATGAAGCACTGGGGAAGACCATGACTTGGATCACATGTACCTTCGTCCTCAAAGGAGCAGCTGTGCTTTTCAAGACTCTAAAGAAGTCTTGTGCAGCAGATGGACCTAAATGCAATATGTCCTTTAATCTCTTGACTGCTGCTTCCATGACCTTTGATTGTGGATTCAAGCAAGACAAAATCCTTGGCAACTTCCATCTTTTCTCCACTCACCATGATGTTACTTATTGCTCCAGTTGTGAGCATTTGGGTTTTCTTTACATGGAGTTGCAATCCATCCTGAAGGCTGGACTCCTTAGTCGTCATCAGCAAGTGCTTCAAGTCCTCCTCACTTTCTGCAAGGACGGCTGTGTCGTCTGCGTCCTGCAGGTTGTTAGTAAGCCTTCCTCCAGTCCCGATGCCACACTCTTCTTCATATCATCCAACTTCTCTGGGATTTGCTCAGCATGCAAATTGAACAAGTACGGTGAGAGGACACAACCCAGATGCAGACTTTCCTGATTTTAAACCATGGAGTATCCCCTTGTTGTGTTTGCACAACTGCCTCTCTCTCTCTCTCTCTTTGCAAGCCCAGTCTTGCTCCTGGAGAGCCGCTGCTGGATTTGAACCGTCAACCCTGTGGTGCATCCCTGCACACAACCACTGCGCCACCGGGGCTCAGCTAGCTGCCTCTTAATCCATGTACAAGTTTGGAACAAAGACAGTGAAGTGTTCTGGATACCCATTCTTCTCAAGGTGGTTCACAGTTTATTATGATTCGCACAGTTGATTGCCTTTGCATAGTCTATGAAACATACATAAACATCTTTAAGATATTCTCGGGCTGAGCCCCGGTGGCGTAAGTGGTTGAGTGCGGGACTGCAGCCCACGAGCTTGGTGGTTCAAATCCAGCGGCGGCTCTCAGGAGCAGCACTGGCTAGCGCCCATGACCACCAGAGGCAGTGATGCCCACACACACACAGAAAGATTCTCTGCTTTGAGCCAAGATTAAAGTGACCAGATGTCCCACTTTTTAACAATTTAACAATGTCCCATGGTGTTTTAAAATTAAAATAAAATATTAGAATACTATTTTTGTGTTCTATGAAAATTTTCGTTGTTCCATATAGACCACATTTTTAATCAAGAACTCCCCCCTCTCACCTCATCAATGGTGTCCTGCTTTAAATCTGGTCACTTTAGCAAGATCCATCTGATATCAGCAACTATATCCCTTGTTCCATGTCCTCTTTTGAAACTGGCCTAAATTCTGCGTGGTTTCCTGCAAATGTACAACTGCAACCATTGTTGGGTGATCTTAAGCAAAATTTACTTGTTCTGTAGTTTGAACATACTCTTGGGTCCTCTTTCTTTGGAATAGACACAAGTATGAATCTCTTCCAGTTAGTCGGCCATGTAGCTACCATATATACTCGAGTATAAACTGACCCGGAAATTTCAAAATGACACTTCAAATATTTATTTCAAAATAAAATTTTATTTTGAAAATTTTTGGTCGGTTTATATGCAAGTATATACGGGACCTCCTAATTCACACATAAATTCTGCATGAGCACAATTAAATGCTCTGGAATCCTATTCACAGCGTTATCCCTCATTTGTTATGATTCACCCAATTGTATGCCTTTGTGCAGTTGAGAAAACAGGTAAGCATCTTTATGGCATTCTCTGCTTCAGCCAAGCTCCATCTGGCAATACAGAAGCACGTGACACTAGCAATGCTAAAAAGGAAAATCAGCTGCAGAGCCCAGTTGCCACTGCTTTCATTCTGACTCATGGCAACCTCTTGTGTGTCACAGGAGGACTGCGTTCCAGTTTCAGTGACTTATTATTTTTCCAATGTAGATCGTTCAGTCTTTCGTCTGAGGTATACTTGAACTCCTAACCTTTCAGTTAACAACTGAGCAGGTTCACTATTTGTACCACCCAGGGCAAAGTGACAATACCATTCTGTATTCCCTCAGGAATGTATGAACGTCCCAGTTTCTCCATGCATTGCCAATCCTTGGTGGTGTTGGAATTTTGGATTACAGTCATTTTAGTAGATGTGTAAAGGTGTCTCTTTGTGGTGATAATTTGTGTTTCCCTGATGGCTCAAGAACCCTGGTGGAGTAGCAGGTTACATGTTGGCCTGCTGGAGAGGTTAGCAATTCGAATCCGCCAGCGGTTCCACAGGAGAGAATTGAGGCATTCGGCTCCCATCAAGCTCTCCTGCCTCAAGGGGCAGTTCTAGTCTGTTGTACAGTGTCTCTGAGTCAGAATGGACTCAGTGGCAGTGAGCAATGGGTGGTGCCACTTTGGTTAACACTCAGTTGTTCATCAAAAGTCAGAGGTTCAAACTCCCAACCACTCTGCTGGAGAACTCTGTGACGGTCTGCTTCAGTACAGATCACAGCCTTGAAATGGGAGAGAGAGTGGGACTATGACCGCCACTGAAAATAGATTCCACGGAAGGCATTTGTCCACAGGCATTTGCCTTTGCAGTAATGGAAAAAAAGTTTATGAAAACTTCCTTAGACATAACCCCTCACCTTAAGAGAATGAGTCACTAGGCCTGGGGGTTCAGGACGATAGCCTTAGGGGACACCAAGGTCAATTGTCCTAACATGGTTCACAAGGACAATGTTCTACATCCTTCTGGTGAGTAGCAACAGTTTTGTGAGTGGCCATCAAAGGCGCAACTGTTAGTCTTTTCCTACCTATAGGTAAGAGGAGTGATGGAAATTGGAGAAGCATGGAAACAACGATCCTACTAGAGCAATGGAACATAGGAACATTAGTTTCCATGACCCTGAAACTAGAAGAACTAGATGGTACCCAGCTACAATTGCCAGCTGCTCTGGAAGGGATCAATCCGACTGGAAGATTCTGAAAGTGTGGGACAAACTCAAAATCACAAAAGAGATCAGGCTTTTCCTGGTCTGATGGAGACTAGGGGCCCTGAGACTTTGGAGCTAATCACCCTTCCGATCTGACATTGTACTCGCCCCGCTCATGGCTTGCTTTTCAGCAAAACACCAGACAGGTCTATAAGGGACAAGATAGCACTAGGGAGGCACACATTCTTGGTAACAATCTGCCCTCTGAGATCAAAAGGACAGCATTTCCCCAAGGATGAAGTTCAGAAGGGTTAGGAGAGAAGAATGACTGGAAATGGGAAACACAGGAAGAAAGTGAGAAAGGTGATGCTACACCGTGGAGATTGCAATCAGAAACAAAGTGTGTCGATTGTTGAATGGAAAACCCATCTGCTCTGTAAATCTTCACGCAATAGAACATTAAGAAAAAGAAAAAGATTACAGCCTTGGAAACTCTAGGGGGACTCTTCTGAGTCAGAATAATCTCTCTGATTTGGAATGGACTCAATCCAGCAAATTAAAAAAATCGTGTCTAGGCTGAGCCCCCGTGGCATAGTGGTTGTGTGTGGGACTGCGGCCCACAGGGTTGGCAGTTCAAATCCAGCAGCAGCTTTCCAGGAGCAAGGCTGGGCCTCCTACTACCACCAGGGCAGTGATGTCCTCCCCCCCCAAATAGTGTCTAGCATCATTCATATTTTTAATAGGTTAAATGTCTATTCAGATCTTTTGCCTCATTTTAATTGATCTGTTTATCTGATCAATCTATAATTAATCTATGGCTTGTCTTTTCACTTTCTTCTTTTTGTTAGCGTGCAGCTTTACTAATGAGAACTTGAGAGGAATAGATCCCAAGCTCATGTTGGATCTCCTTTCAGAAAATGACTCTAATCCATAGGCAGCAACTTCCTCCTTTCTCCAACCCTCCCTGGCTTGTTCCCTCCCCTGAAGCTTTTTAAAAAAAATCATTTTATTGGGGACTTGTACAACTCTTATCACAATCCCTACAGACATCCATTATATGTCAAGCACGTTTGCCCATTTGTTGCCCTCATCATTCTCGAGGTCTTCACTTTCTTAATGGTGTTGTTGAAGAATACGATTTTTCCCCCCCCTGGATCGTGATTTTGGTTGATAGCAAAAAACAAACAAACAAACAATAAAATTATTAAAGGAAAAGAAATGTTTACTTAACCCAAGGTCACAATGATTTTTCTTGAGAAATTTTAAATTTTGAGTTAATTTTATTTTACATATTAATAGCCAGCTGCCTCAGTGTTATTTGCAGAAAGAATTATCATTTCCCCCTTGAATAACCTTTATTAAAAATCAGTTGATGTAGATGTCAATGATTTCTATGCCTAGTCTTCTTGGTCTTGTTTTCTGCAGCTTTAACAAATATATTTTTGTTGAGACTATATAGAGTAGAGCATGCATAAATTCAACACTTTTTAACACTTATTTTTGTTTATGTATCTAAAATCACTTTATTGGGAGCTTATACACAATCCACACATATATCCATTGTGTCAAGCACATTTGTACATTTGTTGTCATCCTCATTCTTAAAACATTTGCTTTTTACTTGAGCCCTTGGTATCAGCTTCTCATTTTTACCTCTTCCCTCCCTCTCTCACGAACACTGATAATTTATAAATTACTATTATTTTTTGATATCACTCAATGTTCGATTTCTCCCTTCACCCACTTTTCTGTTGTCAGTCCTCCAGGGAGGGGGTTATATGTAGATCATTGTGATGGGGTCCTCCTTTCTCCCCCCACCTTCCCCTTCCCTCCTGGTGTCTCTTCTCTCATTGTTGGTCCTGAGGGGTTTATCTGCCTTAGATTCCCCGTGTTTCCAGTCTGGTCTGTACAGTGTACCTCCCCTGGTCTAGGTGGGTTCATAAGGTAGAATTGGGATCATGATAGTGTGTGTGGGGGTGGGGAGGCACGGAAGAAGCATTTTAGAACTAGAGGAAAGTTATATATTTCATCGTTGCTACACAGTACCCTAAATGGTTCCTTTCCTTCCCATGACCCTTTTGTAAGGGGATGTCCGGTTGCCTACAGATGGGTTTTGGGTCCCCATTCCGCACTCCCTTCAAATTCAATACTTTTGTGAGGCACAAGTCAGCGACACTGAGTACCTTCATTGTGTTCTGTGTCTATTCTCACCCTTCATTTTGGAGTTGTTTATCCCCTATTTGTGTCAGCTTGCTGCCCTCTCTAAGTTTCTTACCTCATCTTTTGGGTTGCAGATGTCATTTTGGTCTTACAAAGATAGTTTATGTGTATAAATCTTAAAAGAGCATAATGCTCAAAACAGACATTCTTTATTAGTTAAGCCAAATTACTGTATGATTTTGAGATGGCATGAAAGGTCTGCAGCATTTATAAAGTTTTTAATTTTTAAAGTAAATACTGTTTAGTCCTTAGCATTGCTTTTCAATATTTTTAGTTGCTTTAGGTTCTTCAGGTTTTCCTGTGAGTTCGATAAGACTATCACTCTGTACAAAATAGACTGCTGATATTTTGATAGGGATTGTGTTGAATTTATAGATCAGTTTGGAGAGAATTGCTGTCTTTAAAATATCATGTCCTAAAAAAAAAATCATGTCTTACTTCCAGCCCGTGAATACTGTATGCCTCCATTTACTTAGAAATATTTTATCTCAACAATGTTTTATAGTTTTTAATTGCATAATTTTACATTTCAGTTGTTAAATTTATTCCTAAGGATTTTCTTATTTTTGTTAATATGACTAGACCTTTCTTTTTAAAAATTCTCAAATCAGTAATTTTAAGTATTTTTGACCATCTTTTATTTAGCTCTGTGCAGCCCTGCGGAGGGGATGTCTGCCTGGTGCTGCCAGACTTGACATGGAGAGGACTGTTTAATTTAGTCTTGCAAAAACAGCCCATAAGCAGACCATTGAGATGCAGACTGCTTTGCTGTGAGGAGAGCACCTCACAGCTTCTGAAAGGGAAGCCTGCGGTGTAGTTCCTCTAGCATTACTCAAGGGGCTCAGCTACCTCTACCTTGAGTGATTACTCTGGGAATCACTTCATGCTCGCATGATGAAGTCAGACATTAAATCAATCCAGAGTTTATACTTCATATAAGATAGTCTTAATATGTGTCCTAGGCCAGTGACAGTTCTCTTAAAGTCAGTACGTGCGTAAAAATGAACGTGTGCCAAAAAATCATGTGAAATACATAGTCCTGGGTCAATTTCAATGGACCACCCTAGGCCCAGTTAAGAGGCCAACATAGTTTGCTTTTCAGCCCAATGCTTCTTCCTCCCCCCCCAGGGACACAGGCCTTCCACATTTGTTGCCCTGCATCTACCTTTCTACAAGAAACACTTACACGGGCTGAGCCCCGGTGGCATAGTGGTTGTGCACGGGACTGCGGCCCACTGGGATGGAGGTTCAATTCCAGCAGTAGGGCTGGGCCTCCTACTCCCACCACCGGAGAGCAGTGATGCCAAAAAAAGAAAGAAAGAAAGAAAGAAAGAAACACTTACAAATGGTGGTTTACTTTAACTGTGGGGTTATTTAACTACTTATGACTTGGTATGAATGCATTTAACTAGACTTTCATATTTCTATGTTTATTTTTTAAGGGGATCTCAGGTGATAGGAAATAGTGAAGCTAACAGTGGAGGTTGGGGTAGGAAGCTCCCATAAATTTAATTTGTCTCCTCTAGAAATGGTTGAGTATGCAGAGGTATTGGGCGAGGGGCAGTTGACTGATAAAAGGGTCTGGGCTGAGACATCCCCAGCTATGGGCATCTGGAGTGGCTCTTCAGAAGCTGCTGGTTGGTAGGCTTATAAGCCTCCCCTGGCCTCCCTTTTCTTGCCAGCCCCGCACTGGCTTTCTGTAGTAGGGCTCCTTCTCAGAACTCTTCGGCCTCTGTCCCATCCTCCCTGCCTGCCCGTGTGCTAGTAGTCTTCCCTTAGTGAGCCAGTCCCAGCTGCCTTTAGTAGTATGCTCATGAGGGTTTATGAAAGGGGTTTTTTCTCTAGTAAATTCTTTCCTCCAATTGTACAATGTAACAGAGGACCTTGGCAATAATCTCTGCCTCTGGAATAGTGTTTGACCATGAAATGGGCCATGAGAAGCCTTGGGCCCTTTGATAGAACTGGGACCCTGTGAAAACTGCTGTGCTCAGCATCCCCTCCCATTCAGTGTCACATTCGCTGGTTCTGGGCATCACTATTTGGAATGTAAGTAGCCGCATGTTTTTATTTTACTTAAAGCAGGCGAGTTCAAAGCACCAAGGTACTTACACCTGCAATGCAGTCGTGTGCTCTTTTTGGAGAGTCTCTACCTCTGCAATTCTTCCTGTGGCATCTCCCTCCCTCCCTCTCCCCATGTGAATGATGGCGCCCCAGGGAATAGAGTTGATGTGCCAATGCTTTTCTATAATTCTGCCTGCATTTCTGTTCTCTTAAAAATATCTTTGTGAAAGAAGCAACAAATAGAGATGCTTTAAGGTTGAATGCTAGTGCTCATGTTCCTGGTTTTATTTTGTTTGGATTTCAGGAGAAACTGGCTCTTCGACAACAGCTGAATGAGGCAAAGCAGCAACTGCTGCAGCAGGCTGAGTACTGCACAGAAATGGGGGCAGCAGCCTGCACCCTCCTGTGGGGTGTCTCCAGCAGCGAAGAGGTCGTCAAAGCCATTCTGGGAGGAGTAAGCATAACCCTCGGTCTTCTCTGGGTCTTGATGACTGCATTCATGTATCCTATATCATTGATGCCCTAAGTCTGTTCAGGCACTTATAGGCGAAACCCATGTCTTGTTGACCACTTTCTCGTGTTCAGTCATTAAATAGTGCATATCTACTGTGTACAGTTTGTTATAACCTTGGGCTCTGGAGTATGCAAAGAAGAATAAAGTAAGACCTTACTCCTTTTAGAATTTGCATGTAAGTGATCCATAGAGACAGCAGTTAGATTGATAACCACTTAGGGGCATAGCAGAGGATGAGAGAGGGATATCGGAAGCTAACAACTAATGAGTATAAGAAGAAAGTGTCAAAAAAATAAAATAAAAAAAGAAGAAAGTGTCCAGAAATTAGGGTAATTATTGAACACATTTTTAACATAATTGAATGATTAAATTGTATGATACATGAACTATATCCTAATTTTAAAAAAAGAAGATACTACTATTTCAAGATTACCTAAACCCAAGCCAAACTCCATTTTGATTCATAGCCATCTTGCAAGACAGAGTAGAACTGCCCCCATTGTGTCTGGGACTTTAAATCTTTATGAGAGTAGACAGATTCTTCTTGCTCCCAAGGATAAAGTGACCAGACGTCCCGCCTTTTAACAATTTAACAATGTCCCGTGGCATTTTAAAATTAAAATAAATATATTACAATACTATTTTTGCATTCTATGAATTTTTTGGGGGGGCATCACTGCCCTCTGGTGGGAGTAAGAGTCCCAGCCTTGCTCCTGGAGAGCTGCTGCTGGATTTGAACTGCCAACCCAGTGGGTTGCAGTCCCGCACACAACCACTGCGCCACCAGGGTTTAGCCCTGCATTCTATGAAAATTTTTGTTGCTCCATAAAGACCAAATTTTTAATCAAAAACAACCCCCACCCCACCCCCCGTCAGTGGTGTCCCGCTTAAAATCTTTTCACTTGACGAGGGGCGGGTGGGTTCTAACTACTGACCAATGGACTAGCAGCTCAATGCATACCCCACTAAGTCACCAGGATTTCTATCGGACATTTATATTCATATATTCATTTAACAAGTTTAAAGTGTTTTTACACATATGACCCATACAGTATATAAGTATATACATAAATGTTAAGTAATATATGTGTATTGGGGAACTTCATAGAGTATGAGTTTTGAAATGGGTCTTGGTTAATTTTAATAGGTACAAGTGCAAAGAGTGGACAGAGTGAAAAGTTGAAGGTTTGATTTAGGGACAGTGAGTAGGTCACTTGCCAGTGTGGAGGGTTTATGAAACAAAGTAGTGGGAAGATAAGCCTTAAAAAGGTGTGTTCGGGTGTGGCTATGGAAGATCTTAAGTGCCAGGTGGTTGGCAGTCTTCTGTAGGTGCTAGGACTGTGTTTCTTAGGAAGTTTCAACAAAGAAGCAGTAGGACCAGAGCAGACTGATGGGACAATGACTGGCAGTGCAGTGAGGATGGTGATGGTGGGGAGTCCGATGAGGAAACTCTACGAGCTGGACAGGCAGGCAGGAGAGCTGCCTGAGGGGGCAGGGTGGAGATGGTAGGCAAGGGGAAGGGAGGGGCCACAGAAGACTGAGGGAACGTCATGTAGGGAAATAAAAATGCAGAGAAAATTGTTAGTGGGAGAACACTGATAAATTTGTTAGATAACAGTTGGCTTACAGAAATAAAAATTGTACTTGACTTTTAAGTGGAAGGGACTAAATGCACTTATATATTTTTAGCACCTTTATTGAGGTATAATTAACACACCCCAAAATTCACCTATTGTTAAGTGTATAAGGCAGTAGCTGTTAGCAGATTTCTAGAGTTGTGCAGTCATCATCACAATTCACTTTTAGAACATTTCTAACACCCCTAAAGGTTCCCTTGTGTTCTTGGAAATCATTGGTTTTTAAACTAATCTTTAGAACTTCGGCACCCCCAGGGAAGTGTTTCAAATCCCTGCAAGCTTAAGAATGTTTTTGCCAAATAATGAAGATTTAAACTGCCAGAGCTACCAGCTGATTGTTGTTATCTTATTACATATTGAGCTTTCACTCACGGTTCAGGAAAGGTTTGAAAAGCCATGGTTTAATGCATAGAACAAATGGATAAATAATGTATTTTAAAGTATATTCTCGTTATACTTTCACCTGGATTCATCCTAATACTTCCTTTGTTGGAGATAGTTGTCCTATTTCATTCAGATGTACACAAAAATGACTTTTTTTCTTTTTTATTCTTCCCCGTCAATTTTCAGGATGCTCTCTCTTGCTTCTCCTGGCCCCAACATCTTTTCTCTAATCTCTGGAATTTTTGTTGAAGGAATGAGTCTTAAAAGAATACCCTTAGGCTTGTCTTCTGTATCCTGCATCTACAAAATGCCTTTCTTCTGGTGTCTGTGAAAATATATAATACTTTCATTTCCAAATTTCTAGGAGAAAGCCCTGAAGTTTTTCAACATCACTGGTCAGACGATGGAGAGTTTTGTGAAGTCCCTTGATGGAGATGTTAAGGAGCTTGATTCCAATGAGAATCAGTTTGTGTTTGCTTTGGCTGGGATTGTAACAAGTAAGTGATTCTTTTCAAACACAGCAACTATTACAGATGTGTTCAAGAGCATTGCTTAGCAATCCGGTGTTTGGGCTCAGCATCATCATCTGGGAACGTGTTCAAATGTTTGTACTGGGCCTCACCCTGGAAAACCTGCTTTAGAAGATTTGGGAGAGGTAGCAAATGGTGTTGGTGGAAAATTTCCCCAGGGGATTCTGATCAGTATTGGTGATTATGACATTTTGATCAGCAGGGGTATACAGTAGCAGTTTGCACGTTTGGTTCAGTTACGTACATAGAAGTCTAAATGCAATTACAGTTACTTGTCTGAAATCTCCCTCTTTTTATAGTAGCCTGTAGTTAAAGAAAAATGACCTAGTGATGTGTGCTTACCATGCTGGGTATGAATGACAGGTTGGTAGTTCAAACTCACCAGCTGTTCTGAGGGGGAAAAAGGAGGTAATCTGTTTCCATAGAGATTCACAGCCCTGGCTGTGCAGAGGCACGGTGCCAGAGACACGATCACAGCCTGAGCGCCATGTGGTGCCATCTCTCTGAGAGACTCCTTGCACTTCTTCAGCTCCAGGGTTTCAAGAAGGCTCTGGTCCCTCAAGCAGGGGGAAGAGCAGGTGAGCAATGAAACCAGGAGCAAGAAATAGCCCCAGTGATGAATGCAAATAAATTTGAAAATCATGGAAGTTTCCTGTAAACTTTTTGAAGCGCCCTTGTATATTTATCAGTTTATGCCTCTTCAGTTATTTACCAGTTTAAGCCATATTGACAGCAATTATAAGAATCTGTTTGCAAGCTAACATTCCATGATTCGTGTAGTTTTCCCATCACTCCTACCCTCCAGCTCCCACTTTCTGTATACTCTGACCCTAGTAACCACTAATAAAATCTGATATCTTAAAAAAAAAGACTTATAGCCTTGTGTAAGGGCCCCCAATAAAATGATTTATAAACAATCTCATAAGTAAATGACTAAACCGACAGCTTTGGAGGCGCTCCCCCTGTCCTGTGTAAGATTGCTGTTGACTTTATGGATCTGCTTGCGTTTCATAGCTAAATCAAAGTCTGAGGCAGAGCTTAATGTAGATTCTTGATGTTGTCCTCGGACAGCAATTTAATAATGTCCCAAACCCAAATGATCTCTTTCAAACAAATTCTACTTATCCCCCTGCCGGTTCCCCCCCACCCCCCAAAAGAACTATAAAGCAAACTCTTCTTCTGGGAATTACAGAATTCCTCGTTGCCTTCAAGAATAAATTCAGAACTGAGCCCCGGTGGTGTAGTGGTTGTGCGCGGGACTACGACCCACTGGGCTGGCAGTTCAAATCCAGCAGCTGTTCCCCAGGAGCAAGGCTGGGCCTCCTACTACCACCAGAGGGCAGTGATGCCCCCCCAAAACAAACAAAAACAAAAAGAATAAATTCAAAGGACTAAGTTATTTCCTAGAGTAGTAGAAGTAAATAGTAGTAGGAGGTAAGCGGTAGGATAAGACTCTTTGTACCTCAGTCAGGACAATTATGAAAAGTGAAATAAAATCACCAAAAAGCTAAGCCTATTGCCTTCGAGTGATCCCCACACATAGCAACCCTGCAGGGCGGAGTCGCCTTGCTCTCGGGGGTTCCCAAGCCTGTCAGTCTTTCCAGAAGTAGCTAGCTGCCTTTCTCTCCCAAGGAGTGGCTGGTGGCTGACTTAACTGCTGACCTTGAGGGAAGCAGCCCATTGTGTAAGCCAGCTATGTCATCAGGACACACAGTCAGTGAAGCAGTTATATATTGCTATGGATTCATATATAGATGGCTTTTTAAATTCTGGTGAAAATATACAACCCCAAATTCTCCAAATTTTTAATTCTCCAATTAAAAAATTTTTACATGTAAAATTCAGTGACCTCAGTAGCGTTTTCTATATTGTGCACCATTATTGCCATCACTTTGGGAATTATTTAAGATTTTTATTGTGAAGTAGGTGAAGGTTCATCAGTTTCACGTTCAGCAGTGCAGACACGTTTTGCGTTAGGTCATCCACTGCAGTCCCTTCGATATAGTGTCATTTATCCCACTTCCACCTGGATTTCCTGTTTCCATACTTGTACCTCTCCCAGCCCTCTGAACTTTGTCCTTTATCTTAATGGGTTGTCCATTTTAACAGATGAGTTCAGTTCCAGACTTGAAGCTTGACTAAGGACCATTGTGGCCATCTGACCAGTAAGTCTGGTGGTCTCTTTTGTGATTTTAGGTTTTGTTTCACATTTTTCTCCTACTTGGAACCTTCTGATGTGATCATTCTCAGAGCAGTTAATAGTGGCACTTGGGCCCCATCTAGTTCTTTGGATCGCTGTGTTGAGGAGTGATGTTTATGTGGTCCAGTGCACCAGATGTTTCCATATGTCTTTGGAGTTTCGGGGAGAGCACAGTAGTTGCAACTTAGATGGCCACTCGGTTTTTCTAAATTATTTTATCACCTTTAACACAAATTCAGTGCCTTCTAAGCAAAACTCCCCTTTCCCTTTCTGCACTGTAAACTGGTATGTGTTTCTTGTGCTACTTTTAAGGTTGTTGCTGTTAGTGGCCGTGGAATCAATCCTGGCTGATGATGACCTTCGTGTGGTAGAGTGAATCTTTGCCCACCCGCACCATCTTTCTGACCTTGGATGTGTTTGAGGGCATTGTTGTGGCTGTTGTGTCAGTCCATCGCATTGCAGGTTTCCCTCATTTTCTCCGATCCTCACTTTATTAAGGACGGTGTCCTTCTGAGGCTTTGATCTTAGCTGATGATATGTCCAACATAAGCAAGAGAAAGTTTCCACCTTCAAATCTAAGGAATATTCTTATTTTATTCTCTACTACAGAAAGGAAGACAGTTTTCTTTTTCCACATGGCAATGCCCTTCATCTGCTGAAATCCTGTTAGGCAGATTCTTTGTAGAAACATTTTTTCATAATCTTGTAAAGGTTGGTGATTTTTTTTGTGGGGTTGGGAGACACAGAGGATAAAAGTTGAATTCAGGTAATCTCTGTGCCAACCCAGAATTAACTCAACAATTTATTAGTGTATAGCATTATATACTTTGATATACATACACTTTAGTTGGAAGAGCATTGTCTTGCTCAACTTAGAAAAGTGTAAAATCTTTTATTTTCCTAGGAGACAGCTACAAAGTGGTTGATTGGATTTTTTTGCCTTTTGCCAGCAACCCCAAAGCTCTGTGACCTATGTAATTTGCAGCTTTGCTGAGTTGTAGGTTTCAGTTGCCGGAGTTGCCAGGCTTGTGTAGACCAGTGAGCATTTAGCAAGTGGGTGAGGCAGCCTGTTGCCCAGCAGCCAAGTGAGACTTGTCTTTGTTTTCTTTGCTTTGGTGGCTTATGTAGACACTCTTATAAAGGGTAGGAAAATGGGCATATTTATTTTTCACTTACACATTAAGGATATTTACTAGGAAGATCCCATATTATGATGGTGCTTTATTATTGTGCAGTAGCCTTGGGGCATAGGAACCCCAAATACCAAGACCCGTGTGAGGAATGACAGACTGTGGGCTAGCTGTCCGTGCATCCTCTTCTTTCTCAAGTCAGGATTGCTTTTCATGGCACACACAGCAAAATGTACCCTTACCTGTTTTTCCTAACCTTTCTGCAGTTTTGTGATTGTTTGCAAATGCAGATAGTCATACAAGGGCTTTTTCCCCCATAAGCTCTTTGAAGCCTCCCTCATATACCCACCATTCCCATTAGTTTATAGGGCAGTTCCATTGCCCTCGTGCCTCCAAAGTCCCATCCAGATCCTTTTGTAGCCTCCTCGGCTCACTGTAAGTGACCTGGCAATTTGTTAAAATGTCAGCCGAATTTTTCTTACTGACTTGTGTGACATCCAGTGTGTGACCAGGGCCCTGTGTTTGTCTCAGAACTCTGCAGATTAGCTCGCCCTCCTCTTGAGGTTGGAAACGTGGGAAGATGGCTCTTTGCAATATACTGTATCCTATGAGAAAGTTGGAAGCCAAGGGTTTAGTGTTGCACGGTTACATTTCTTATTCCTCCATACACTGTTGCTCCTAATAGGCCAATTTTGCACAGCGGGTCTACAATTTAGACTTAGTCCACTTACCAAGAGAGGAGCTTTCTGGTTTGCGTTTTTCCTATTTGCAGAAACCAAAAGCAGACTCACTGCCATTGAGTGGATGCTGCCTTATAGCGACCCTGTGGGGCGGCGGGGTAGAAGGGCCGCTCCGAGTCGCCAAGACTCAGCTCTGCTGGGGTAGACAGCCCTGTCTTTCTCATGGGGCATGGCTTGCGCTTAGCCGCCCAGTGTGCACATTGAGGTAATAATATCTGCCTTGATTACTGTACAATTGTTGTGAGCATTGTTGTTAGGCATTGTTGGTTGCCATCGAGTCCATTTCAACTAATATCACTCTTATGTAGCATACAAGAACTGCCCATAGGATTCTCTATGGGCTTTCATCTTTGTGGGGACCCCGGGGGTGTTGTGGTTCCCCGTTGGGCTGCTGTGTTAGGCCAGAGTGACTAGAAAAACAAATCCAGAGACACTGAGAGTCCTATCAAGGAGTAATTGTATACCAAGAAAACATCCCAGCCCTGTCCAAGCCAACTCCATGTGTTTGATACTAGTCCATAACTCAGCCCCTCTTCAGACTCACCCAGTCACAGCAATGATGCGGAACACAAGAAGGACTATCACAGGTTGGTGGTTACACAGTCGTGTGGGTCCAATGGCAGTGGCAGGACCCTGGCACTGGAGTCACCCAGCAGGAAGGTGAAGGCAGAGTGAGAGGGGGGTCCCCAGGGCCCTCCTGATGAGAAGGCCACGCCCACAAGGAGGCGCCATTAGGCTGTGACCTGATCCACAGGTGGAAAACCACCCTCACACTTCTACGTATCTCCAAGGTGGCATGAAATGACGTAATGACCATAGCAGCTAACGAGAAGGCTAGCAGTTCCAACCCCCAGGGAAGAGGAGCATTTCTACTTCGGTAAAGACTTGCAGTTGTTGTGAGTCCGAATTGACTCAGTGGGTATGAGTTCGGTTTTGCATTTTTAATCTTTCTGGTTGCAGATTGTCAAGTCTTTTCTCCTGTGGAGTGATTGGTGGATTTGAACCACCAACTTTTTGAATCGCAGCCCAGTGTTTCACAGTCACTCCAAGAGGGCTCCTTTGGTAGGTGAGATAGCAGAATGCAAACCAATATGATGTCCTTAGAAAAAGGAATAGAATAAACGAGGAACATGAAAAATACAATACATTTCTAATGCAACTTCTGACTAATTACTTAGGTTGCACAAGGAAAACTATTTTTGGGGGGTAAATAGTTGCAGAACGAATTAGGTTTTTCATTCAATAGTTTGTATATATTTTGTTTCATGACATCATGACAGTCCCCTTAATATAACTAGTCTCACTTCCTCCCAGGGTTTTCTGTTGCCCTTCCCCCATTTTTCCTGCCCTTTCCTGTTTTCTGGACTTTGTTTTTGTGCAAATGCTGTCCTTTGGGTCTCATAAGGTTGATTGTTCTGAGGGGCACGTTCCTTCTGAGTTTTACTTTTTGCTTTATAGGCTTGTCTGGTGTTTGAAATGGATCTCTGGGAATTGGTTCAGTTTCAGGTTTGAAGTTTGTCTGATGGCTGTGGTTTTAGGGGCTCCATCAGTCAACTTAGATTAGGAAGTTTCATATTCTTTGTATTTCTATATTTTTACCCATGCTGTCCAGGACCTCCTATTGTGATCCCGATCAGAAAAATTGGTTGTGGGAGTCAGGTACCATCTAGTTCTCTTGGTCTCAGGCTAGTTTAGGCTATGATTCATGCCGTCCATTATTCTTTTGGACTAATGGTTTCCTTGAGTGGTTGGTGTTCTTCACATTTCTTTGCTCCCAATGGGAAGAGACTAACAGTTGTGTCTTACCTAACTGCTCACAAGCTTTTAAGACTCTATTTCTTACTCACTAAATTAAAATATTTATGGAATAAGTTATGCCATTTGACCTTGATGTCTCCTGAGACAATGGTCTTAAGGCGCGTGACTCAGTGTCTCAGAGTATTTGGTTATGGCTCTGAGGTAACAAATCCTGTTATTTAAAGGTAGAGAATCCCAGGTGGTCAAGAATCAACCCCTTACTTTGTTTTGATTGCTGTTATTTTGATTGGGAAATAAGTATCCTAGGATTTATAACTTAGCAGTTAATTGCTATACTAGAAGTTGAACACCGGATAAAGTCCTCTCTGGTGTGAGTCAAGGAGAGTCTTTTTTCTGGTTTCCTTTGTTGTGTACTAGATTCACCAGGCCAACAAGTTGTGGGTCATGGCACGCCTGATCTGGTGGTTAACAATGGGGAGGAACAATTCAGAAGGTAATCTGTGCCTGTGGATGATAGTTAGTCTTTCACAATGAGTTCTGCCAGCTTGGAGGATTGCACTGAAATAAAGGTGGATCTGCTCCAAGGCCTGTGGGTTGGCCAGTGACAGATTCATAGGGAAATAATTCTTCTGTTTCTGAGGGAGAAGGATGCAGGGACCCCAGGAACTAAGAAAGTACTCTAGCCCATGGGAGTTCAAGTTTAGTTTAGGTCATTTCAGCTTTCATATTCTTTTATTATTTTTTAAAAACAGACTTTTCCTGAATATCAAGGGCAATGAGGGTTTTGAGTAAGGGGCAAATTCTTGCATAATTCATGAGAACTCATTGTAAGAAAGTATTCTATTACTGGATGAATAACTTGGAATACCTCAGGTAGAGGATACAGAATCTAGTGCATTGAGCTGTTATTAATGCTGTATAAGAAGACCTGGTGCTAGAGTGGTTAAGGTCTTGGCTGAGAATGAAAGGTCACTGCTTTTAATGCACCACTTGCTCTGTGGGAGAAAGATGTGTCAGGCTGCTTCTGCAAAGAGATAGCCCTGGACACCAGACAGCGGCTCTTCTCTGTCCTTGAGGTAGCTAGGGTCACAATGAGTCAGAACTGTCTCAGTGGCACAGGTTTGGATTTGGTGAATGCTGCGACTTTTCCAGTAAACCACAGAGGTGGCATAAAGGGTCCTGCATGGGGCTGCTAACCTCAAAGTTAGCAGTTTGAAACTAGAAACAGCTCCATGGAAGAAGGATGAGGCTTTCTGTTCCTGTAAAGATTTACATTCTTGGAAACTGACAAGAGGAGTTTTACCCTGTCTTATGGGATTGCTATGAATTGGCATTGAAGTTATGGCATTGAGTTTGGTTTTGAGGATGAGTAGCTTTTCTTTAGGGTAAGACATCATCCCCATCAGAAAATATGTGTACTCTTACTTGTACATATTTATAAGCCATGAATAAAGACTATAAAATCTACTTGGAAATGCTCATATGATTCCTTGGGGTGGGGTTACAGTCCATGATCTATGTGAACAGTTCTTCCAGGGTTATATTGGTCATGACAAGGCTTGAACTGACCCAAAACCATGCAATGAGACGTCCATCCCAGTGAGATAGGTCGTGATTTAATACTGTGGCCTGCTTGACCCACTGTAAGGGGTTGGCCCTTGGAAGAGCTTTAGGAGGTAGCATGTGAACAAGAACCAAGGATGCTGAAGGAAGAAGTTCAAACTGCACTGAATGCATTTACTCACCTGCTTGGAAGAGATCCAGCTTTGTGCCCATTGCAGAGAAAGATTATCCAACAGAATGCACAAAGTATAGAATCATATAATTTATATCACACATAGATAAAATTTTGCTTAAGATCATCCAACAAGGGTCGTAGCAGTACATTGACAGTTCACTGCCAGAAGTTCAGGCCGGATACAGAAGAGGATGTGGAACAAGGGATATCATTGCTATGTTGTATGGATCTCGACTCAAAGAAGAAAATACCAGAAAGATGTTTAGTTGTGTTTCACTGACTATTCCAGAGCATTCGAGTGTGTAGACTATATTAAACTTGATAACCTTGAGAAGAATGAGACTTGCAGAAGAACTTGTCATTTGGAACTTGTACATACATCAAGAGGCAGATTATGCTAACAGAACAAAGGGATGCTGCATGGTTTAAAAGCAGGAAAGATGCGCATCAGGGTTGTATCCTCTCACTATGCTGTTGAATTTGTATGCTTAGCAAATCAGAAAAGCTAGATTATATGAAGAAGAAGGTGGCATTAGGATTGAAGGCATGATTATCAACAACCTGCAGTATGCAGATGACGCAATCTTTCCCTGCTGAAATTGAGGAAGCCCTTATTGATGAAGATCAAGGATTATAGCCAATATGGATTACAACTCAATGTAAGAAAGGTCAAAATTCACAAATAGACCATGATAAATATGAGAAAAGGACTTTGTCTTGCTTGGATCCACGATCAATGCTCATGGAAGCAGCAATAAAGGGATCGAAAGACATTGCATTAGGTAAATCTGCATAAGACCTCTTTAGAGTATTGAAGAGCATGACTGTTTCTTTGAGGCCTGAGGGACATGTGACCCAAGCCATGATATTCTGTATTGCATCATATGCATATCTATTAATGCATTTGAATTGTGGTGCTGGAGAAGGCTATTGAAAGAACCCTGGGCTGCTGAATGTTGACCAATCTGTGTAGAAAAATGTCATGCCAGAGTGTTCCTTAGAGGCAAGAATGGTAAGACCATCTCACGTACTTTGGAAATATGGTCAGGAGAGACCAGTTCCTAGAGAAAGACATCATGTTCTTTAGAGGCAGGGATGGCAGGACTGTCTCACATGCTGTGGACATACTGTCAGGAGAGACCAGTTCCTGGAGAAAGGCATCATGTTTAGTAAAGTGGAAGGGCAGCGAAAGAGAGAGGGGCCCTCAATGAGATGGATCGACTCCATGACTCCCGCGGTGAGCTCAGGCATAAGGACAGTGGTGAGGACGGGGCAGGATGGGGCAGTGCCGTGTCCTGTTGATGGAGGGTCCATATGCTTTGGTGTCGCCTTGATGGCACCTACCAGCAGCCTCAAAGAGAGATCTGGCAAGCATCCATTTGAGGCTTTCTGATACAGGAATTGGCTGGCTTACTGGATCGTATAATCATAAATTTTACAGTCCAACTCTTCTGTTGAGAATGGAGGCCAAATCATGTGTGGTGGAATCTTAAACTTTTCCATGGAGCTGTCTTTCTTTTCAATAGAGGCTTTTATCAGGGCAGCCTATATACTATAACGAGGTGCTAAAGCCATTCTCTAGCATTGTTTTTCTCTTGACCACCTACTTAAAAATTGTCTTACTGTTATTATTGAAAACATACACAGCAGAACGTATTGGCATATGTTCAAATTCAATAATTTCTATATGAACAATTCAGTGACTTCGATTATCTTGTATGACTACTCTCATCCTCTTTTGTTCCTCTCCCATTAACATAAATTCACTGTTCCCCTAAGCTTTCTTTCTGATATTTCAAGTTGTTGATTTTGGCCTTTACTTTTATAACAGCATTTTTTTGGGGAGGAGCAAGCATCTAGTAATTCACATAAAAGAAGTTCCTGAGAATATAAGAAATCTTTTTATAGCATTTCCAAGTCTTGAGTTACTCCAAAAGTTTTACTAGTGACTAGTGGCTATATTTAACTTTCTTGTTAACAGAGTAAACTGCCATGGTAAGAGTTATAAATTCAGCCACCTGTGACATTTTTCTTAGGGATTAGACCTTAAAAGATAGTTTATACCTCTATCCATAGCTTTGCTTCCTAGATCTTTCCTCTGTTTCTTTTTACCTTCCTCCTGCCCCACCATCTTGCTGGCCTTTCTTCTGCCTCTTGGTAATTCCTCACAGCCAGATTGCTGTTGCTCCAGCACCCCCAGGAGCTCTATGTCCTCCTCGTTGTTGGTTTTATTTTATTGAGGTTTTTTATAGCTCTTATAACATTCCATACATCAGTTGTATCAAGCATATTTGTACATATATACATATGTTGCCATCATCATTTTCTAAACATTTTCTTTCTGTTTGAGCCCTTGGAATCAGCTCCTCTTTTTCCCTTCCTAGCCCTCCCACCCTTGCAACCTCTTGATAAAAAGTGTAAATTATTATTGTTTTCATATCTTATATCAATTTCTGTCCCCCTTTCATCCACGTTTCTGTTGTTCATCCCCCTGGGGGTGGATTATTCGTTGATCATTGGGATTGGTTCCCCCTTCCTCCCCCCCTCCTGGTATCTCTACTCCCAACTCTGTCCCTGTGGAATTTAATCTGACGTGAATTCTGTGTGTCAAGAACTCTTGTTTGTATCAGTATACCTGCTCCCTGCTAGCCAGGTTGAAAGGTCGGACTGGAGTCAAGATCATGGAGGGTAAGGAAGCCTCAAAGGACCAGAAAAATTGTGTGCTTTATGGGGCTACACTACAAATGCTCTGGTTGACTCATCCCTTTTTGTGACCATTCTGTGAAGGGCTGGCCTATTATTCACAGATCAGTTTTGGGTCTCTCCTCCGACCATTCTTGTTTTCAAGAATGTGTTGTTTGGTCTTCTGGTGCCTGTTACCCAATTCCATTGACCCCTCATGATCACACAGGCTGGTGTGCTTTTTCCTTGTGGGCTTGTTACTTCTCTGCTAGATGGCCCCGCTTGTTTAACTTCAAGCCTTTAAAAACCCAGATGCTGTATCTTTAAAATTTTTTTTCTGTTTTTGTTTATATATCATTTTATTTTATTTATTTAAAGTACTTTTATTAGGGACTCTTTCTTCTCATCACAATCCGTACATTCATCCAGTGTATCAAGCACATTTGCACAAATGCTGCCATCAACTTTTTCAAAGCAGTCTCTTCCCACTGAACCCTGATATCAACTCCCCATTTCTTCTCTCTCCCTCCCCCACCTGTCTTCCCTCACAAATGCTTGATAAGTTATAGATTATTTTTTCCATCTCTTACATTGTCCTCTGTCAGCCCTCACCCACTTTTCCATTATTTGTCCCCCTGGGAGGGGGTTCCAGGTTGATTCTTGCAATCGCACACCCACCCCTCTCCCCTAACCCTCCTGGTATCTCTACTCTCCTTGTTGGCCCTGAAGGGTTTATCTATCCTGGATTCCCTGTGTTTGGGGGCTCTTATCCGTAGCAGTGTGCATGCTCTGGTTTAATTTGATTTGTAAGATAGAATTGAGGTCATGATAGTGGGGTGAAAGAAGCACCAAAGAGCTAGAGAAAAGTTGTGTGTTTCATTGGTGCTCTACTGCACCATGACTGGCTCATCTCCACCACGTGACCTCTCTGTGTAGGAATGTCTTAATTGTCTACAGATGGGCATTGGGTCTTCACTCCATGAACAACTCCCCTTTCCCTTCACATTGGGTTTGATTTTGTTCTGGGTTTTAGATGGCCTGATACCTGACCCCATCAACACCTCCCCATCACACAGGCTCATATGCTTCTTTCATGTGGGTTTTGTTGCTTCTCAGCTAGATGGCTACTTATTTATCTTCAAGCCTTTAAGACTTCAGACACTATATCTTTTGATAGCTGGGAACCGTCATCTTTTTCCACTACATTTGCTTATGCACCCATTTTGTCTTCAGTGATTGTGTCAGGAGGGTGAGCAACACAGAATGCCAGGTTATTAGAACAAAGTATTCTTGTGTTGAGAAAGGTCTTGAGCAGAGGGACAAAGTCTGTCCACTTCCTCAGTGTTTTGCCATATAGATATATGTACATAGACCAATACCTCTATTTTTATGAATTAATATATTTACTATGTTTATACCTCTATCCATAGCTTTGCTTCCTGGATCTTTATCCTGTTTCCTTTTCCCTTTCTCCTGCCCCACTCTCCCTTCTTCTCCCTTTTAGTAATTTTTCTCAGCGAAATTGCTGTTGCTCTAACACTGCTGGGATTTCTACGTTTCCCTTGTTGTTGCTTTTCATTCCCTAGTGGGCCCCTGTCTGTGGCATTGCTTGCTCACCGTTCCTGTCCCCCTGCCGCCTCACCCCCCAGGCCCCTCTGCAGCCTTTGGTCCCATTACTTTCTCCTTGGGCCTGCTTCCCATGTCTAGCTTATATCAGTGGGTAAAACAATACCAGAGACAAAGCAAAAGATTGAATTAAAAGGGAAAAAAGAAAAAGCATACATAATTCCAGGTCTGTTTGCTGACCTTTATGATTATCTCAGGAATGAGTGCGTAGTGGTGTGTGTGTGTGTGTGCCGGGAACTGCCTCTTTTAGCCTGATGTCTATTTTTGGGACTCCTCAGAGGGTTCGTGGCTTTGCTTTGCTTCCATTGCTTATCTGTTATGTTTCCTTCTTGGTTGCCCCTTTCACCTTTAAGATAAAATCCCATGTCTAAAAATTAGCATTACGACTTAGTTCTAGGCATGGGAACTTCTTAACTTTAGTAACACAATCATGGGGTCCATTTTCAGATAAGGATAACAAAGCTGCTGGATTGAGAGTATTACAAGAATGTGTACTATAATGTGGGGAGGAGAAAGGAGCAGTCCTTCATAATTAGTTTCTTAGACTGGGTTATTTAGAGAAGCAAAACCAGTGAAGTGTGTGTGTGTGTGTAATCAAGAAAATGGATCACACAGTTATAAAAGTTCCGAGCCTGTGGGTCATAGGCTAAGCTAGAGGCTCCTCCTGACTCTTGTAGCTATGTGAACTGAGGAACCCAAGATTGACAGGTTAGATGGTAGCCAACTGATGACTCACAGGATTGACAGGCAAAATGGCAGACCATTGACTCAGTCTATAGAACCAGAGGTTGATGAATCAGATGCAGAATCAACACCCAGCAAATAGCAATCAAGCTTTTCCATGTATTCACTTATGTTGGAAACAGACCACCCACCGGAGGAGACTTCCTTTTCATTGGTTGGGCAGTTCATAGCAGATCTAATTGCGGAAGTAATTACACTGTGTTAGAGCTCACCTCGTAGGATTGATTACTAGATCTTAAATAACAAGCCACTGAGAATCCCAACCCAGAGAAGCAGATGGAAAACTCTAATTATTACATTTAGCAAACTGACTAGAAGAAAAATGTTGGGTTGTTCTTACTTAGCAGTAAGGATTATCCTGTTGATGGTATTCTCGGGTCTAAAAGTGATCTTACTACAAGACCTGAATATCATGTTGACTTTAGCAGAGGCTGCAGGTACGCTGAGACAAAGTGATAAATCTTAGTTACTGACTATAGAGATAGGCTCTGATAGGCTGCAGATATCTGTGTAGACTGTTGTTGACATTTTAGGCTGGATCATTCTTTGTTGTGGGGGCTGCCCTGAGTATTAAAGGATCGTAAGCAATACTCTTGGCCTAAGGAGATAGCAATGGTAGCACTCAGTGTGTTTCCAGAGATTGCCAACTCTACCTTGGGGCATAATCATCTCCTGATTGAGAAGTACTGTCCTAGAACATGACCTAACCTTTCAGACACATGCAAAAGAACACATGAAATCAGGGAACTTGGAGGTGATTGCTTAGGAGTATTCTGAGTCACTGGGAACTTTTTTGATTATTGTGTTTCATGATTATGTTTCTGTGAGACATTTGATTTCATTCAATCATGCGGCCCTGCTAATTTACAGAAATTTGCTATCCACTGTACACTGTCCAGTTAATCACAGAAATTTTCTTGTCTTTAATTGTTTTTAGATAATTTGTAACCATCACTCAGCTAATGTCCATCCTTCAGCCAACAGATTATGGCTTAGAGACAAATGTTTTTTGGTTTTTTTTTTTTTGCAGAACTAGAGTTTTTCTTTAGAAGCTTCATGTCCCTTTCTAGCTAGCTCAGTGAGAAGGTACACAGATCAGTCTTAGAGTTTTCCACATGAACAGAACATAGGAGCAGCTTAGGCACGTACTGGATCAGAGTGAACCCCCAAAGGCACCATGTGTACTGAAGAGCTTGGTTTAACACTTGAGAGAAGTAGGAAAGAGTTTCAGTGAATCCTTGGGGCACAAATCTCTCCGTCTGTTGATTTTTTTTCTGAGGAGGAAGGGAGAGAAGAGGACTGCGGGGGAATGAGAAGTACTTATATAGTTGCTACCAGGTTATAGATCTTGGGGAAAAAAATCCATATTCTCAAGGTTTTTTTTTTTTAAATAAAACAAAACCAGGTAACTATAGGGACTGGGGTAAGGAACAATATAGTCCATTTCTGTTTAGCTGGCCACATTTGGCCTAAGGCCTTCCTGGATTTCAGCTCTAGAAAATATTGAGGAACTCTGGGTACAATGGAAAAGGATCCTTCTGGTCTCTTTTGGTCTTTATTCCAGGTGTTTTGCTGTGCCCCATGGACACTTGGGGTGCAGTTATTTCTTTGGTTGCTTCTTGACTCACCGAACCCCAAATTGAACCCACTGCCATGTAGTCCATTTCAACCCTGTAGGGTTTCTGAGGCTTTAAATGTTTTTCAGATTTTTAAAAAACATTTTATTAGGACTTCTTACAGATATTATTATAATCCACAGTTCCATTAGATCAAGCACAATTGTACAATTGTTGCTTTTATCATTTTCTTTTCTTCTTGAATTCCTTCATATCAGCTCCCACTATCCCCTCACTCCCCCACCCTACCACCCCTTAAACTTGCAGTTTATTATATATTAGCCTTTACTTACACCATTCCATGTATCAATTATCCTTAAATTCTGATGTTTATTCTCTTTCAAGTGCGGTTATACAGTCATCCTAATTATCTGTTCCCCCATCTTCCCTTCCTCCCACTCTCTTCCTGTCTCCTCCAGAAGTCAATAATCCCCATACTGTTTCTGAGGGGATAATCTATCTTGAATTTCGTATATCAAAAGATCTTGGTTATACCCATGTACACATGTAGAACTCGCAAGAGTAGTCAAGTAACACGAGGGTCATAATGATTTGAGGAGGAACTTCTAAATAACTAGAGGATATTGTGTGTTTCATCAGTGCTCTACTGCACCCTGGATAGATCATTCCTTCTGCGTGGCCCTTCTGTGAGCTACTGTTTGATTGTCTTATAAATGGACTTTGGGTCTCCATCTTGCCTATGTTCCTTCATGTCTGTTCGATTCCTTGTTTTTGAACTTCTGCCTTTTTCCATTGACACTTCATGATCACATAGGCTGGTGTGCTTCTTCCTTGAGGGTTTTGTTACTTCTCTGCTAGATGGCCACTTGTTTAACTTCCAAGACTTTTAAGACCCCAGGCACTATATCTTCTGATAGCTAGGCACCATCAGCATTCTTCACCATGTAAATCTTTACAGGAGCAGATAGCTTCATCTTTCTCAGAGCAGTGCCACAGCCTCAGAAACCCGGTGCAGGCTTGCTCCGAATCAGAACTGACTCAGAGGCTGGGAGTTTTAGAATGGTACACAATGTAGGCAAATTAGTTGTCAACTAAGCTGTAATTTGATTGTGTATAGGATAATTTTCTGGGAGTTCTAAAAATAATTCTTCTGTCATACATTTTATCAAGCAATTCTATGTGCAAAATAACCGCCCCCCCCAATGTTGTCTATTGTCTTTTCTCCTCCCTTCCCTGGCTGCAAAATAAATCTCTTAACAAATTTCGCAGGGGTTGTATGATCCAGAGAGGAGGGAGGGTTCCCCAAGAAATAGAGCCTGGCAGAAGTGAAGACTCTGGGTGTCTTCCTTTCCTGAGGGAATGCTCTGGTGCTAAGGTAGAAACAGGAACAAAATGAAAGCACAGAACTCTGCTTGCTGACAGGCCATGGACAGATGGGGAATTTCTCGCCTGGAGCTGTTCTGTTCATGGTAGATCGACAGGTTATAGCAGGTCATAGCGTGCGGTAGACTATGAAGCAAGCTGTAGTTTCCCCCACCCCTTGCCATTTTCTGTTCTGAGACTAAACTTCTCAACAGTGAGGCATGCTCGTTTCTGGGAGGCCTTACCTGACCTGGATGGGTAGACCTGTCGGAGAGAGGGCAGGGCAGCTTATATGTGAGATGGGGACTTCTCTCTGGAAGCACTTCGATGTTTTAGATGAGGAAGAAGGTCTCACCTCTCCCTGGCATCTCTCCGGTCACACGTCCTTCTTTCTGACCTGGCTCCTCTCCACAGAAGTCACACTGTCTCACAGTGAGATTGAGACTGAATTCTATAAACCCCTTCCTAGCAGGACTGGGCATTCCCCCCTCCAGGAGGATTTCCACAAACACGACACACAGACAAAGTCCTCAAATTGGGATTGGCTATAGTCATGATCCCTGCCCTAAACTTGACAAATGGAGGGGTGAACTGAAAAGATATCTACCGTACACACTTTTAATACCCAAAGAAACTTAAATATTGCCCATTCTCCTATCCCAAAGCAACCCTGCTTCCTTAGTTATGACACCCACCCCCACCCCACCACCTACTCTTAAGCCTCACATGCCTAGAACATCATAAAGCCACTTTCTCTCTCTATGGATTCGTCCTTGCTGGGTATTACATACCAATGAGATCCTATACTATGTGATCTTTTGTTTCATTTAACATGAAACATTCATCCTTGTTATAGCATGTATCAGAACTTCATTTCTTATTATTGCCAGATAATACTGCATGATATAGAGATACCATTTTACTTATCCAGTCATCAGTTGATGAACATTAGGGTTATTTCCACTTTTTGGCTATTGTGAGTAATGTGTAAGGTTTTACATGGGTTTCTATTTCTCTTGAAAGTTCCACCTTGGAGTAGAGTTGTTACATCACATAGGAACTTTATGTTTAACTCTTTGAGGGGCTTCCAGACTGTTTTTGAAAGAAGCGATATTTTCAATTCCCATTAGCAGTGTCTTTTCCAGAATCAGCCTTTATGCCCTCTTGTTTGACTGCCTGTGATTTTAGGTTGCCCTTGTGGTTAAAAGTCATCAGCGGCTGAGCCCCAGTGGCGTAGTGGTTGTGCGTGGGACTGCTGCCCACTGGGATGGAGGTTCAATTCCAGCAGCGGCTCCACAGGAGCAAAAGCTGGGCCTCCTACTCCCACCACCAGAGGGCAGTGATGCCCAAAAAACAAACAAACAAGCAAAAGTCATCAGCAAGTGCTGGCCAGATTGAAGAGATGTCTTCGCCTCATCGCTCCTAGATATGATCTCTAGTCTCCAGCTTCCTTTTGAAACTGGCCTACCCACACACGTTCAGTCTGAGTGCACTGGGAGCCTGATGTTTGCACAGTGCCCTGGTCAGGTTGCAGACACACTCCGATCAGAACTCTGTACCCCATTACCGAAGCATTTGCTAATCACAGTGGACATTTCCCACTGTTTTAACAACATTTAGTGGTGGTCAGCTTTTGTGGGCCATCAGCTCTGTTGTAAGCCATGTCTTCCTCCCGTCTTTGCTACATGCTTTCCCAGTCCATTAGTCTATTAGTAGAGAACAACAGATAGGTCGGACTGGCCAGACCCTTCTGTTGATAGAACTGCAATGTGATGCTTCTTTGTTTTATCTCTCTGTTGCAGACGTGGCTGCCATAGCCAGTGGCCGTGAATTCCTGGTGAACTCCAGTCACGTGCTCTTAGACACTATACTGCAGCTCCTTGGGGAACTGAAGCCAGGACAGTGCACCAAACTCAAAGTGTAAGGTGGTTTTGGACTTAATTAACAATAGAATGTTTGTTCTAAAATTATTTGGAATATGCTAATTGGACCTCCTTTTAAGTAAACTCAGTAAATAAGACAGTGATTCTAAATCAGAGAACTAACAAATTACTCGGGGAAGTGAGAGATGTGCTATTGAATGCCATTTTGGAAAAATAATCCAAACAAAGGAACTCTCTGACCTTTGAGCAATCAGTGAGTTTCAAATGCTGTCATGTGACACCTCAGGCTTATCTTAATTATTTCAAAATGCATAGCTTAGCTCTTCTCAACAAAAAAGTTGTATGTGTGGAATATAAGCAGTGGCAAGAACCATGTAATGAACTGAATTTTCTGCTAAGAGCAGAACAATGCAAAGAAATACGTGTTTATTTACTTTATTTTTATTTACTAATTTTGAGAGGGTTGCAGTAAGCAGATCAAATTCAAATGTACAATTTTTAGTACCAAATAATGTGTGCAGAAGACATTTTGGGTCCTTTCTTCAACCTGTGTTTTGTCTCTGGGGCCTTCGTGCAAAGAACGCAGGAAAGGTTAAGTTGCCTTACCACGTCCCTTGTTGGGGTGAAAAAGCAAGCAAGTAAGAGAATGCTCAGATTCGGGTTTGATGGTCCCTTTTAGGGCTGCCACCAGTTTACTCAGCTCCCTAGATCAGAATGCCATGTACAGAGTGCCATGGGAACACACCGGAGGGCCCCTGGCTCTGCACTAGTAAGCTAGGAAATGCTTCCCTGAGAAGAAGCAGGAACCTCTAAGCCATGAGCTGAGGGCAGGTGGGACAATGCCAAGGGAAGGCAAGGGAGGAAACACCCTAAGAAGCAGGAATAGCATGGTCAAAGGAGCAGGTTTAGGCCTAAAGACTTTCAAGGGAAGGCTTTCCCAGCCGTTGGCCTATTGCCCTGGGTGGTACTGCCATTCCTCAGAGCATGGTTGTCAGGTACTTTCTGTGAGTAGTCACGTTCACACTGCTGATGCTTATTACATTGCTTCCTGCCTCCAATTTCCCCCTAGGGTACCTTCATTTTACTGGCCAGGAAACAGATGGGCAGAGAAGAAATAGTTTCCTCAGTGTCACAAAGCTGCTTCATTGATAGGATCAGAAAATGAGCTTGGGTAGTTTGGGTCCAACCACTAAAGGGGAATAATTCAAGAAACTCAGAATGTCTTCGTACTAAGTGACTTGCTTCTGCTTCCACTGAGTGCTGGCAGATTGGATGCATGAAGAGTATTTTTGTCAGAGACTGAGGAAATGTAGGAATGAAATGATGGCCAACTCAACAGGCTTGATGAGCGCTCACTCTGGTTTCCACTGCTGGACTTGTCTTTGGCCCCAAGAAACGCTTAGTCTGGGGCAGAAGGTGGGTTGAACAGAGTTAGTCACACTACCATGCCATGTGTTAGTGCCAGTGTACCCCATACATGTTTGAATGCAGAGGGACAGGCATCCATTTATCCTTGCATATGAGGGAAGTCTCCTCGGGGGAAGTGTTGATTGGATAACCTGGAAGTAAACCAATGGGCCCTTGTAATTGACATGATGGAAAGAGGTAAGTAAGCTGGAAGCATTTTCCATGCTGGGAATTTCTTTGCAAAGGAAAAAAAAAGTTTGATTATTGTTGAAGAGCAGTTGTGTGTGCTTGCCTGCTTTGTTTTTTTGCCATTACAGGTGTGTGGGTTATGTAGGGCTTTAGTCTCTGGAGAAGGACATCTTGCTTGGTTCAAGGGCCAGTGAAAAAGTGGAAGCTCTTCCCTAAGATGACTTGGCACAGTGGCCTTCTCCATAGCTGTGATTGTCAGGGGCCTCGGTGTTTTGTCCTGTTGGCACGTGGGGTCCCTGAGTCAGAAGGAACTGACTTACGGCCACCTCACACAAACAGTATGTTGCACCAAGGAGATGATTTTGTCCTGTAGATAATGGAAAACCTTTGAAAGATATTAAAAAGGGATTGATGAGAATTTCAGAAAATAGAAATTATTAATATTAATTTTCCACATTAGAATTTATAAATTATTGTATTTATAGAAAATAACTCGGCACAGTGTGGCAGATGAATTAACTGAGGATAAGGCTGAGGCTGGGAGAGCAGCTGGATAGTTAATTTCAGTTGTTCTGAATTATAAAATGTTTACTTCTTTAAGTCATTGGTTTGCCCCACATAGAATTCAGATCTTCAGCAGGAATATACCCCCTGAAGAAGAAGTTAGCTTGGAGCTAACCCGCCAATGATGTCTTTGGGGGACAGAGATCTTCTGATTTATTCAAATGAATCTTGTCTACAGTACCTCCCCTGAAGTACAGCTTTTTAATTTTAGTTAAGTACAGTTTTTAAAAGCTTGGACTTAGATAGCTAGCTCCAGCTGTAACCCGTTAGCACTACTCCACATTTATGAACTGTCTGGCAAACTTGGTTGGGAGAACCTGTGGGAAAGCCAGGAACTTCTTAAGGATACTCAGGACATGACCTTTGAAGAGTTGCTACATAATTAAATGTCATAGTATATTTCCTGTAGAAAAATGCCCATAATTCTTAAGTCCTTAATTTTTAATAGATTTATTTGGATTTAAAATTGTGTGAATCTGATGAGAAGAACCAGAGGGTACAACTACTGTTAGTACAACACACAACAGGCTGCATGTTTGTAAATCCCAGGTGATAACACTGATATTTTGCATGTATTTTTGAGAACTCATCGGACGGGCGACTGATATCCATGGGTCTGTTTTCTTCCTCCCTTTTGCTTTACGGAAAGGACCTCTGTAGATGTAGAAGGGTACACCTTGAGCTGCTAACCACAAGGTTGACAGTTGGAACCCTTCGGCCACTCTGTCTGCTTCTGTAGAGATTTAAAGTCTCATAAACCCAAAGGAGCTGTTTTACTTTGCTCCACTGGGGACTTATGAATTGGAATGGGCCAGATAGCAGTGGGGCTTTTGGTTGCTTTATGGATCTAGTTCTCTGTTGCCTATCAAACACCTTGCAGCATGCCGAGCATTCCGAGCAGGAGAATGCGCTCCTCCTCCAGCTCTGTCCTCTCGGAAGATGCTCTTGCTGTCCTGCTTGCTTGTCTTAATCCCTGCCCAGTGAAGCTTGCATCTTTTCAGTTCTCGTATTAGCTTCCTGGTCCATGGGACTTTGTCTTGACTACTCTTTACAGATGACTTCAGTTGTGGATGAAGATTTAGGTCCTGCCTGACCCACTATCCCTTATTCACAGGGCTGCAGGCTATAAAAATGTTCATCCAGAAGCCTTGGTTGTTCTCTGTTTTGCCTTCAAATTTTTTCTCTCTCCAAACTTTTTATTGTAGTTGAGTAAAGAGCAGGTCGTCAGGTTTACATTAAACAATTCATTACACATCTTGTTTCATTTCATTCATTGTAGTTCCCTCAGTGTAATCTCACTTTCCCACGTCCTCCCTGTGCTTCCTGTTTACATTCTTCCTCTTTTTCTAAGCCTTCTGAACTTTGTCCTTTGGATCTAAAATGGTTGAGTATTTTAAGTGGTGCATACCTCATAGTGTTATTGCTTCCTTTGTAGGCCTATTGTGTTCTGAAAATTGAGCCACAAGTTCATTTGGAGACCTGTGGGGTGACTCAGGACCATAGTCTCAGGGGTCCCACCACTCTCTGGCCACTAAACCTGATCTCATCTGTGATTTTGAGTCTTGTACCCGTTCTAAAGTGGATTACATTCACTTTTAAAGTAATTACTTTCAGAACCCTTAGTAGTGGCAGTCAGGCATCCTCTAGTTCAGTGGTTTGCAACCTTCTTAATGCCATGACCCTTTATTAATTTTTTATTTGTTTTTTTGGGGGGCATCACTGCTCTCTGGTGGTGGGAGTAGGAGGCCCAGCCCCGCTGCTGGAGTTGAACCTCCGTCCCTGTGGGCCGCAGTCCCGCGCACAACCACTACGCCACCGGGGCTCAGCCCGCCATGACCTTTTAATAAAGTTTCTCATGTTGTGGGGACCCCCCAACCATAAAATTATTTTCTTTGCTACTTCATCACTCTCATTTTGTTACTGTTATGGACCGGGTGACCCTTGTGAAAGGGACTGAGAGCCACTGCTCTAGTGCTTCTGCTCTCAGTCAGGGAGACTTGGTGCTCATGTGGCCCTTAGTCCATGGAATTAATAGTTTCCATGTACCCTCAGTTTTCTTCACTCGTCTTACCTCCAGACAGGGAGAGAGACCAAGAATTGTATCTTATATGGACACTCAGCGCGCTTTTAAGACCCGAGGCACTATTCACCATAGTAGGGTGTGTAGCCTTGTCTTCATTGACTGTGTTATTTGGTCTCAAATTTCTTAGTACTGCACCTTTAGGTTTAATCCAGTATTTTCATCTTCTGCCCTCATTTGCTGTTTGTTCTGGGTCTTGCTCTGTCTTGTTTCCACTGTGTACCTTGTTTCCCAGAAAATAAGACCTACCCATAAAATAAACCCTAGCAAGATTTCTAAGCATTTGCAAAATACAAATCCTACCCGAAAATAAGATCTAGTGATAGGTATGGCTATGCAGTGTCTCTGCACAACCCATGCATTTTGTCTCAGAGTGGTGGGAGAGCTCTTCTCATCCGCCCCACCGTGACCTATCTGCAGACACTTGATAGTGCAATAAACAAGTCATCCCAAGACCATTTGTGCACGGAAATTAACAACTACATTGAAAATAGAGTGATAAGAAATCAGCGTGGAAGCTTTGTGAAGCCTAAGCCTGCAAGAGGTCGGGATTTGGGTGAAGAACTAATGGGATAAAATCACTGACAGTGTTGGGCTGAGCCCTGGTGGCGTAAGTGGTTGAGTGTGGAACTGTAGCCTGTGGGCGTGGCGGTTCAAATCCAGCGGCAGCTGGTTAGCGCCCACGACCACCAGAGGCAGTGATGCCCGCAAAAACCAAAAAAAAAAAAAAAAAAGTCACTGACAGTGTTGTTACCAATGCACTCGAGCAGGTTACCTGGATAAGAGCTGCTCATTGGATGAGCGCTCTTTTGCTCAGCATGAGAGAATGTGGCCAATGGTTCTAAAGGAAATAAAGTCGCAAGAAATTCAGGATGGAACTCAGGCTTTGGAGAGTTATGATGATGTTCCAGAAGGAAACAACTTAACTATATTTGAGTAAATGTAGATTATTGTATTGTACTTAAAAAATAACACGTCCCCTGAAAATAAGCTCTCCAGCGTCTTTTTGAGGAAAAATAAATATAAGACCCTGTTTTATTTTTGGGGAAACACAGTGGTATTGCTTCTTCCCCTTTACTCTCCCTCTTCCTGCACAATGGACTCTTGCCCTCACAGTCTGGTCTTCGTAGGTGGCCGCAGTTGGCACTCTGACCAGGTTAACTATGTCTTGGAGTAGACCAAGTTGTACTGGTACTTTTTGCTTAATTTTGCCCTTTGCTTTGGACTTTGCCTTGTCTCCCATTGTATGCTTGCCTAACTGTTTTTAGAACAGCCTTTCAGCAGATTCTAGTTTTTCTTTCACATTTTCTGCTGGACAAAACCTGTTTCCTAGAAACCCTAAGGAGAGTTTATCTTTCTCTTTTCCTCTTCTTTTTTATTTTTGAAGAAAGAAGGGGAGTATTTATTGAATTCACTGGTGTTTATTGAATACCAGTATTCAAGGAATCAGAGAGGTTCTTGAGAGGTAAAACCTGCCAGCTGAGCAATAGGTTAATTTCCCTTCTGCCCCGAGAAGCCTCGCTTACTGTTCGCTCTCCTTGGTGGGGTAGACTTCCGCAATCATTTAGAGCCAGACGATTCTTTGTGATGGGGAACTGCCTGTGTTCTGTAGGGTGTTGAGCAGCATCTCCTGACTCTCCCTGCTTGATAGCCCTACTTGATTCCCGCACTGTGACGACCCCAAATCTCTTCCGACACTGTCCCATGATCCCTGGGAGAGAGAATGGAACCTGGTCAGGAAGCACTGCCCTGGGGTATGAATGCTTATGGTTTCCCAGAGCTGTGACAGAGGTACGGGAGGTGTCTTGTTTCTTCAGCCATTTGCTCTAGATCTACGAAAGTTAGGGGCATGACTCTGCCCAGGGGGACACATGTGTAAGTGGCATGTCTTTGTGACAATGTAGAGATCCAGGGTCCAGCACGTGGAGTTCTTCCCAAGTTGCAGGCATTTCTCAGAAGCCATGCCAAGCAGTAAAGTAAAGGTGTTGTTGGTAGGTGCTATCAAGTAGGGCCGACTAGCAGTGACCCCGTGTACAGCAGAAGGGAACCCTGACTGGTCCTATACCGTCCTTACTGGTGCAGTATTATCTGAGCCCATCACTGCAGCCACTGTGCCAGTCTATTTTATGTTTATCCGAAGTATGTCATTTAAAAAATAGCTAAGTTTTGGCTGAGCCCCGGTGACGTGGTTGAGTGCGGGACTGTGGCCCAATGGGTTGGCGGTTCAAATCCAGCAGCAGCTCTTCAGGAGCAAGGCTGGGCCTCCTACTCCCACCAAGAGGGCAGTGATGCCACACATACACACAAAACCAAAAACAAATTTTAAAAAAAGCTAAGTTTGGGGTATAACTGGAATATAATAAACTGTACATACATACTGTGAACAATATGATGTTTTTATGTACACTTCTGTGAACCTATCCCTGTAATTAGGATAGATAACAAGTTTAATATCCCTCCTATCTCTGTCCTTCCGTGCCCAACTCTTGTCCTCTGGCAACCAGCCATTGATCTAGTTTCTGTTTGTTTATTTGTTTTTTTAGATAATTTTATTGGG
>PVJH01006235.1:88391-103932 GCA_004026705.1 Nesogale talazaci
CTCCCCCCCCTCCTCCCCCCTACCCTTTTGGTATTGCTATTGCCATTTCTGTTCTTGGGTTCTGTGTGTCTTGAGCTTTGTCTCTTGCTTATACCCACGCACATGGTCCCATCTAGTCCAGAGTGGGAAGCAGCACTGACGTCATGATAGTGGGTGGGTGAGGAGACCTCAAGAGATCAGAGGTATATTATGTGATCCATCAGTGCTCTGCTGCATCCTGAGTGCCTCATCCCCTCCCTGCGAGTTCTCTGTGGGGGAATGTTCCATTGTCCACAGATGGACTTTGGGTCTCCACTCCAATCACCCTTATTCTTGCCAACACATTTTTGTTTGTTGTTTTTTGTGAATCTTCTGATGCCCATTGCCCGATCCTGATGACACCTCATGATTGCATCAGCTGGTGTGCTTCTTTCATATGGGCTTGTTGCTTCATTGTTGGGTGACTACTTGTTTAAACTTAAAGCCGTTAAGACCCAGAGGCTTTATCTTTTAATAGCTGGGCACCATCCACTCTCTTCACCACATCTACTTATGCATCCATTTTGTCTTAAGTGACACTTTCTGTTGCTAAGCATTAGTTTGTCTTTCCTAGGGAGATTTCTTTATAAAACTTCTTTTGGCTAGTGGTGGTGGTCTACATTCACCCAGTGTCCAGCATCTATTAATCATTCATTCCTTTTCATTGTTAAATTGTATTCTGTTATATGGATATATAAAAAGGGTGTAGAGGCCATGTATGACCTTTCCTGACTTTAGGAGGAAGAAGGAGAGTCAAATTACACATCATTCCTATGAGGCAGGGACCAGCCACGCCTGTACCTCCCAACACTCTTTACCCACATTTGACACCAGCTGTCCCTTCCACAGTGTTCTCCACTTTTCTGTTAGGGTAAAAAAAAATTGCAATGGCCACACAGAACTAAGGTAATACTCACAGTTGTGGAGTTTATTAGGTAAGTTAACATGTTATATACAATTCAAAATCAGAAATGTTCGAGATATAGTTCTTTAGTAGGCATAGCCTTTTTTTCTGCTGTGCCCTCCAGCAGGTTTTTCTGTGTCTCTGGCCCTAGCCCTTTGTCCTATGGTCCGTACCCTGCTCAAACAATGTTACAAAGCTCTTTTAGCCCTACCAGGAAACCTTCAAAGGGTACTCCACTCCACCATAAGACTCAACCCAGAAGTGTTCAGCTCTATCTTTGTGGACCAGCAGACCTAGCTTTCCTGATTAAGTACTCAGGGAGATGCCTCGCTCCATAAACAAGCATCTTGCCTGAAAACACTCAGCTTTACTTGCTTCATGGGTTGAAAATCCCACCACTCTGTCTAGTGCTCTGGACTTGTTACCCCTCCTCTGCTCCTCTTTAGTGTCACATCTTTCTGTCTCCTGGATCTAGGATGTTAAACATGAAAAGCCCTTGAAGACACACTTGACCTCTGGATCTTACTTCTTGGTGGTAATGACACTCTCCCCGTCCTGATTTTGGCATGGCTCATCCCAGCAGGATGGCAAAATTGACATTGTCTACTTTAGAGTTTCAGTTTGTTATCATTATTTTAATATATGTAATATCCACAATAAATCATGTAATCCTGTTAGCATCTTCCTCCACCTTCTTTGACCCCAAACCCCTTAACCAAAAAAACTCCTCCCCAAATATACCCAATCTGCATGATCTTACCCAGTCATTTGATGGGAGTTACGACAATGACTGTGCCTAGGAGAGCCATATCCAATAAATCACTGCTTTCTTGTCTTTTTAACAGAATCTCTTTTTGAGAATAGGGGTTTCAATTTTTGGTGGGGTCTAATAAACAACAATTTATGGGATATACTTTTGAGACAGTGTCACAGAAATTTTGCTTACCCCAACATTACAAAGTGTTTCTGCTTGAATTTTTATATTTTTAGGATTTATGCTTCCAATCCCTATAGAGTTAACATATCTAGGTAGCAGTGTAGATCAAAGTTAAATTTTGAATCTTTCATCAAAATAGTTTTATTATGTGTCAAGCGTTGTGTAAGGAACAAGGGTTTCCAAGTTGATGTCCATAGTAAGCAAAAGCAGACTAGGTCTCTTCATAGTATAGTGACGGGCATAAAAATAAATCATATTATGGTACTCCTTTGCTCATAGATTTCCACTGACTCTTTGATATGCTTTTGTTTGTGGCATTCACAGTCCCATGTCGGATGACTCCTTTGTGCCTCTGCCTCTCTTCCTTTAGGGACACTCCTCACATGCTCAGCTTCATAGATATAGACAGTGTCTTCCCCAAAGTAGTTGTATTTCCTTTTCTCTCATTATGGAATGAGCCCCTTGCCCCTATACTCTCACCTCTAGACTCCTCTTTTTTCTCCATCTCACTCTTCATTAATTTTTAAACATATGGTTATCTCTTATTTTAGTACCACATTCCAGTTGAGAGCACCATCCTTTCTCTGCTGAATTGCACTGGCACTTTTGTCAAAGTCACTTCACTTGTACATTTATGTGTGCATCTAGTTCTGACTTTCCTTCATTAATCTATCTTCACAGCCTACATTTTTGTTTAATGAATCATTTTACTTGGGGTTCTTATAGCAACCCATTGTATCAAGCACATTTGTCCATTTGTTGCCATCATCATACTCAAAACATTTTCTTTCTACTTTAGCTCTTGGTATCAGCTTTTCATTCCCCCCTCCCTCCCCCTCCAACATGAACCCTTGATAATTTATAAATTAATATTTTTTCATGCCTTACACCAACCAGTATCTCTCTTCAACTACTTTTCTGTTGTCAATTCCCCTGGGAGGGGGCTATATACAGATCATGGCAATCGGTTCCCCCTTATCTTTCCCCATCTTCCCCCTACCCTCCTGGTATGACTACTCTAAATATTGGTCCTGAGCAATTTATCTGTCCTGGATGTGCTTCCAGCTCTTATCTGTACCAGTGTACATGCTCTAGTCTAGGCAGATTTGTAAGGTAAAATTGGGGTCATGATAATGGGAAGAGGAAGCATGGAAGAAGTAGAGAAAAATTATATGGGTCATTGGTGTGATACTGCATCCTGACTGGCTTGTGACCTCCTCACAACCCTTTGGTAAGGGGTAGTCCAATTGCCTACGGATGGGCTTTGGGGCTCCACTTTGTACTCCGCCTCATTCACATTAATAGAACTTTTTGTTCTGGGTCTTTGGTGCCTGATACTTGATCACATCAACACCTTGGGATCATACAGGCATGCTTAATCCATGTGGGCTTTGTTGCTTCTCAGCTAGATGGCCACTTGTTTATCTTCAGGCCTTTAAGACCCCAGACGCGATATCTTTTGATATCTGGGTACCATCCACTTTCTTCATCACATTGGCTTATGTACCAGCTCTATCTTCTTCAGTCATCATGTTGGGAAGGTGAGCTTCATGGAATGCCAGGTTAGTAGAACAAAGTGTTCTTGTGTTGAGGGAGTACTTGCGTTGAGACCCAATGTCCATTAATACGTAACATATAAATATATGTACATAGGTCTAATGTTCTATCATTATATATTAACATATTTACATTTGTACACGATCGCATTTAGACCTCTGTAAACGCCCTTTGCCTTCTACTTCTTTCCTCTATTTTCTTTTACTTTCCTTTTGTCCCACTATCTATCATGTTCTCCCTTCATTTGGGTTTCAATAATTCCTCCGTTACATCGCTCTTGATCAAGCCCTACCAATCCCCTTGTACCTTCCTCACCATCGATTTCTAGATCACTTGTTGTTCCCTTGCCCCTGTGTGTGTTAACACCCACTTCCTTACCCCTGCCTCCCCTTCTTCCATGTCCCCCCCGGAACCGTGGGTCCTTTGTTTTCTCTTCTAGATTGTTTATCCAGCCTATCTTTTCTAGATAGACATTCGGAGGTAATAATGTGCACAAAAAACAAGGCAGAGCAAAACAAAGCAACAACAGAAAACAACAAAAAGAAAAGCCTATAAATAGTTCAAGGTCTGCTTGTTGACCTTTAGGAGTGTTTTTCAGTTGAGTCTAATGGACTGCCACGCTCTGGCCTCACAATCTATTTTCGGTACTCCCTGGAGATTTTGTTGCCTGGCTCCCCTTGCTGTTCTTTTGCACACCCTTAGTGTTTTGCCCCGGTGTGGTGGGGTCAGATTGGGCACAACTCCTGCACTGTGTCTCCAGTGTTGTTCCCTGTAGTGCTAGGTCAGTGAGGGATGTTGTGACTCCTAGTGGGGCCAGCCCTATGGTCCTCTCTGTGTATTGACTGCTCTGAGCAGGAATATCATCTTCAGGGCTTAGTGGGCCAGGATGTGCACCACTCTCCCTCCCTCTTTTGCTCCTGGGTACTCTGATCAGACATGTCCCTTTTCCTGGACTGTAGCCTTAGTGCTGTCCTTTGAAGCGAATTCTTCTCAGGCAGAGGGGTAGCTGTCTGAGTAGTTGAGATTGGGGCTGGCCCTAGTCATGTACTATTAAATGAGAAGAACTAAGTAAGATCTCTCTCTCTCTTCTTGATTATAAAACCTGCTTAACTGCCATGGTAGTTAAAATAGATGTGTATTAGTACAATGATACAGAGACCAATGGAACAGAATTGAGAACCCACAAGTTCATTAATCCACTAACAGCTAATTTTCCCCCCTGCATCACTGCCCTGATGGGAGTAGGAAGCCTAGCCTTGCACCTGGAGAGCTGCTGCTGGATTTGAACTGCCAAACCTGTGGGCCACAGCCCTGCACACAACCACTGTGCCACCTGGACTCAGCTCAGATAGCTAATTCTTAAACAAAGTCCTAAAATACACTAAATAGGGAAGAGGTAATATTTTTAACAAATGATGCTGGCAGGACTGAATATTCATCTTCAAAAGAATGAATCAGGACCAACATCTCACAATTCATATAAAATTGAATCCAAAATGGATCAGAGACCAAAATGTGAAACCTCAGACTATAAAGATAATTAATGCAAAAAGAACAAATTTAGAGTCCCTAATAGATGGCATACATGTACTAATAGATAGACTGAAAAATACACAGACACAAGACAAAGTAGATGACGAGGACTTACTGAAAATTAGACACATGCACATGAAAGATTTCACCAAAGGAATAAAGAGAGAACCCATAGACAGAGATAATTTTTTGGCAATGATAAGGGACTAATCTCAGATATTTATGGAAAACTTCCAATACCTCATCCTGAAAAGACAATCCAAGTAAAAGTGGGCAGAAGACACGAACAGACACTTCATGAAAGAAGATACTCCGGCAGCCAGCAGATACATGGAGAAATGCTATTCTAGAGATGCAAAGGAGAATGACAGAGAGAGAACATTTCCCCCCAGCATTAATAGCAAAACCCAAACAGAAAATCACAAATGCTGAGTGGGTGAAGAGAGACTGGAACTCTTTATCCACTGCTGGTGGGGCTATAAAACGATGCAACCACTGTGGAAAATGGTTTGATGCTTCCTCAAAAAGTTAGAAATAGAAATACCTATGATTCAGCAGTCTCTCTACTTGGCATAGAAAACTACGGCATGAAATATATATATATACACACACACACATACATACATATATATATGTTCACTGCAGCATTATTTATAATAATAAATGGAAATAGCCTTAACATGTTCCTCAGTGGAAGAATGGATAAACAGACATTAATGTATACACACAATGTAATACTACTACATGATAAAGAATGATGATGAACCATTCTCATATCATGCAAGAATCTGAAGGATGTTACGCTGAGTGAAATCAGCCAATCACAAAAGCACAAATATTGTATGAAACTATTATTATAAAATGTCAAGAAAAGGTTTTCACAGTAAAAGAAACATTGATGGTTAATGGGTGAAACAGGAAAGGAGGAATGATAAGCCATGAACTAGAGGTCAGAAAAGTATTGAAGGAAATATATAATAAGAAGGAGATTATGAAAAAATAATTGAAACAGGGAAAACCACAGGTAGTTTGCAAGAATCAAAGGCAACAGGTAAACACTATTATATATGCAATTCTGAAACAATGCTGATATATGAGAGGATGCTTGGGTAAACTGTCAAGCTGAGCAGGTGTGGGAGTGAAAATGGGAGTATGCCCACAAATAAAAATGGGTCTGACAAGAGGCAATAGATATTTATAGGTTCAGTATTAAGGTAGCGGATGGCTATTGGACCTCCACTCAAGTACTTTCTCAATGCAAGAACACTGTGTTCTTTTAAAAATTGGATCCCATGATGCTTACCTTCCCAACATGATAGCTGAAGACATATGTGTGCATGAGCAAATGTGGTGAAGAAAGCTGATGGTGCCCGGCTATCAAAAGATACAGCATCTGGGGTCTTAAAGGTTTGAAGATAAACAAGTGGCCATCTAGCAGAGAAGCAACAAAGTCTACATGGATGAAGGACACCACCCTGTGTGATCATGAGGTGTTGAAGGAATTAGGTATCAGGCATCAAGGAACTAAAAATTTTATTAGTGTAAATGAGGAGGAGTATAGGTTGGGGACCCAAAGTCCATCTCTAGGTAGTGGACTTCTCCTTACAGAGGGGTCACAGGGAGGAGATAAACTAGTTAGGGTGTTGTGTAGCAACGATGAAACATACAACTTTCATCTTTTTCTTAAGTGTTTCCTTCTTCCCACTGTTATGATCCCAGTTCTACCTTACAAATCTGGCTAGATCAGAGGATATACACTGGCACAGATAGGAGCTGGAATAGGGAATCTAGGACAGATGATCCCTTCAGGACCAGTGGTAAGAGTGGCAATACAGGGATGGTGGAGGGAAGCTGGGGTAGAAAGGGGGGAATCAATTATAAAGATCTACATATAACCTCCCCCCTGGGGAATTGGGTGAAGGGACACATTGGACAATGTATGATATGACAAAATAACAATAATTTAGAAATTATCAAGAGTTCATGGGGCGCGGGGGGTTGTGGCGAGGGAGGGGAAAATGAGGAGCTGATGCCAAGGGCTCAGATAGAAAGCAGATGTTACAAGAATGATGAGGGCAAAGGGTGTACAGATGTGCTTGACACACAGGGACTTATGTGTGGATTGTGATGAGAGTTGTATGAGCCCCCAATAAAAGGATTTACAAAAAAAAGTTTCTGACAAAATATTTATATATGCGTATTTACCATTGTTGCAAATATATGTACAAATGTAGTGAAGCATATGGGAACAAAGTTAGGAAAACTTTTTAGATAGAACCGAACCACCTGAGGGAATGAATCTTTAGGTATGGGGGATCAGAGCCATACGGAAGAGGGACACCAAGATCACTTGCCATAACATAGTCCACATGTTGATGTTCTACGTCCCACTTTGGTGAGGAGCGACTGACTGTAGTGTTAAAAGATCATGAGCACCCATGGTCTCTCCCCATGCAAAGGAGAGATGTGTGATGAAAATTTAAAAGCATATGGAAACATTTAGTCTAGTGGACTCAGGAATCTTATAAACATTGGTCTCCAGTACCCTGAGATTAGTTCTACCATTGTCAACTGGTCAGCAAAGGCCTGAATTAGAAGACCTGAATTGAATTGTAGAAAACTGTGGAATAAATAAAAATCACGAAAGAGATCAGATTTTTCTGGACTCAGAGAGGAGGCTCCTTGCACTCTCTAAATAGAGCCTTTAATTTATCCCTCCAGTCTGAAACAGAACTCAGCCCCTGTTAGAATAATCAACCATTTTAGTTCAAAAGGGCAGCATTTATCCAAAGACAGCATACAAGGGTTTAGGAGAGAAGAAAATATGGCAGGGAGGAAGTGGGATAAAACAAAAAGTGTAACTGTGGAACATAAAACCGATGAGCTGCTCTGTAAGCCGACACCCAATAAAACACAAAAAAAGTTTTTAAAAGAAAGGAATAAAGTGGGCATATACCATTGTCTTTAATGCCACGGAATTCTATACTTAAAAAATAGTTAAGCTCAGAAACTTTGATCCATATGTTTACTATAATAAAATTTTATTTAAAAAAATTTATGCTGGATGGATGGAGGGAAGGTGGGGTAGAGGGGGCACCAACTACAAGGATCTACACATAACCTCCTATCCAGAGGACAGACATTGGAGAAGTGGGTGAGGACACATCAGGCAGTGTAACGTATGACAAAACAATAATAATTTATAAAGTATTGAGGATTGGTAGGGGAGTGGGGAGCAAGGGTGGAGGGGAAAGGTGAGAAGCTGATATCAAGGGCTCACGTGGAAAAGCAGATATTTGGAGAACAATGATGGCAGCAGGCATGTGAAGGTGATTGGTACAATATGTGTATTTATGTATTGGGAAAAGCAATGGATGAGCCCCCAATAAAATGTTTTAAAAAAAAATCTTAGGATCTTTTCTGTTAGTCCTCACCTAATTTACCATAAAAAGATGGGAGGTAAAAGATCTTTAGTTTTGAGTTTTTAATGGATGCCTTTTTTTTCCAGGTTGAAGATAATCTAGTCTAGTCCTAGTTTTTAGTGAGTTTAATAAAAACCACAAGCTAGATTTTGTCAAATGCCTTTTTCTTTGTCAATTTCACATGGTATTTTTTTTCCCTTGTGCTACTGATGAGTGCATTCTTTGGTTTTCAAATATTGAACCATTCTTTTACTCATGGCCTAAACTCTGCTTGATTGTAGTTTATTATTGTTACTGTTGTTCTCCCCCCTAATAATCTTATTGGGGGCACTTACAGTGCTTATAATATTCAGTACATCATTCGTATCAAGCATAATTGTACACATGTTGCCATCTTCATTTTCAAATATTTTCTACTTCAGCCCTTGGTATAAGCTCCTCTTTCCCCCCTCTTTATTGGCCCTTTAAAAAGAGTACTTTTGGATTTACAGAAAAAGTGAGCGGAAAATAAAGTTTCCACATATAACTTCCCACAAAAGATACTTGGCAGCACAGTGGATTAAGTGTTGGACTGATAGCTCAAAGATTGGTTTGAACCCATCAGTTACTCTGTGGTGGAAAAATGCGACAACGGATTTCTGTCAGTGCACAGCTTCTGAAACGGCAGAGAGCAGTTCTGCTCTGACCCATGGGGTGACTGTGAGTTGAGATAGACTGGACTGCAGTGGGTGGATTTTCTTTTGCACAGTTCTGTGGATTTGACTAACACCTAATTTCATGTATTCAACATTAAAATACCACACAGCATATTTTCACTGTGTTAAAAATCCCCTTGAATCATAAACATCATCATGCATGAAAAATAAACTTCAAGTTATCAAGAATTCTATTTTACCTGGATCAACAAACAATGTCTATAGATGGAGAAATAAAGAAATCAAACTATGTGCTGCTTTGGAAAAATCTGCAAAAGACTTATTTCACCTTTTAAAAAGCAAAGTTGTCACAGTGATGACAAAGTTGTGCCTGACCAAAGACATGATCTTTTTAGTAGACTCACAATTGCATGGAAAAGCTGGACAATGTGAAGGAGGACTGAGAAGAGTTGATGCTTTGAATTGTGTTGTTGGCAAAGAATATTGGCTATCCTGTGGACTGCTAGAAGATAAGCAAACAGGTGTAGAAGAAATACAACCAGAATCTTCCCTGGAACTGATGGTGGCAAGACTTTGTCTTGGTTACTTTGGACATGTCATGAGGAAAAACCAATGACTAGAAACGGTCTGTGACAATGAGGGAAACTCAGTGTAATAGAATAACACAAGTGTGGCACAGCGGACTCAGATATCTTCTTGTGTATCACACAAGGTCTCTCTGCTTTTGTGAGCTCCCTCATAACCCTTGTTGGCATTTCCTGCCTTTGAACCTTGGACCCGCTGTGCTTTGACTACTCCTCGACTAGGACTGTTCAAGGAGCCTTAGGGAAGCTTTTCCAGATGTATATGCTGTTGTCTCTGCACCCTCACCCAGTCTTTGTACCCCTTGACTTCCTTTCCTGTGCCTTTATTTAGTTCCTACTGTCATTTCCACAGTGACTAAGTCAGACTTCCAGCACACTCTCTGTGATTCTTCTTAGCTTCTCTTCCTGTCTCTGTAACTGCTTATTCTGCTTCATAAAGAGGATTGTGGGTGGAGTGTGAACTTACTCATGTCAGCTGCCTCACTTACTTATACTTAACCCCCACCCTCACATTATTTTATCTGTTACAGGAACATGGGGCCTTTGGGTCTCTTTATGAGTAATCTTCCCACCTCTGTTTTGGACTCGCTGTCCCATGGGGCTTTGTGCAGTGAGTTATATCACTCACTCCAGCATTTTTGAGTTTTCTCTCTCTCCTGACTCTCCCCGTGGGACCTTGCACCCCCAAAAGAGCAGCTTCATGGGCATCTTCATGGTTTTAGGTGTACCATAATGGGACACACGAAGGGAGCTCAGGATGTTCGTCCCTGGGATTAGAGCAGAGGGCTTTTTTTTTGTTTTTTTTTTTTGGTGACAAGTCCTGATTCAGTATCTTGTGGGGGTCTTTTATAACTCTGCTTCTGTGTGTTCTGTAAGGCCTTTGGTTTTTCAGGTCTTAGAGTCTCTGCCACTTCGGGGAAGAACTTCTTTTTAATGCTCCAGATCTCAACACATCTAGCATCTGGATACTGCAGCCAGGACTTTGAACTGGTTTAGTGATGGCCAATGAAGGGAAATTAGAACTGACTTCAATAAAAAAAAAATTGGATTGAAGTAGGATGATAACCAGAACAGGAAAAATCATGCACTCAAGTCCTGGAGTGGGAGACTGGGACAAGGCATAATGAGCCTGATGTATGAGATTAGGTTATCGCCAGAGTTATAGGGAGTGACGCACAGACAAAGCTTGATTGACTACCATCTTTTGAACGGGGCACTGATTTTGCTAGTTAAGAGATTTAGTTGTTGCGCAATGTAACACTGCTCTTTTTTTTTTCCTTCCATTAAAAAAAATCATTTTATTGGGGGCTCATACAACTCTTATAATCAATACATACATCTATTGTATGCAAACCACATTTGTTGTCATCATCATTCTCCTTCTACCCTTGGTAGAAGCCCTTGGTATCAACTCCTGATATTTTCCCTCCCTCCCTACTTCCCTTCCTTCATGAACCCTTGATAGTTTACAAATTGTCATTATTTTGTCATATCGTACGCTGCCTGATGTGTCCCTTTACCCACTTAACTGTTATCCGTACCCCAGAGGTTATATGTAGATCCCTTCAATTGGTTCCCTCTTTCTATTCCACCTTCCGTTCATCCTCCCGATATTGCCACTCACCACTGGTCTTGAAGGCATCATCTGTCCTGAATTCCCCATGTTTCCAGCTCCTATCCGTACCAGTGTATATCCGCAGGTCTAGCTAGATATGTTGAATTGGGCTCATGATAGTGGGGGAAGGAAGCATTTAAGAACTAGAGGAAAGTTGCATATTTCATTGTTGCTGCCCTGTACCTTGACTGGCTTGTCTCATTCCTGCAACCCTTCTGAAAGGGGATGTCACTTCACCTACCGATGGGTTTTGATTTCCCGATCTGTACTCCCCCTCATTTATAATGATATAATTTTTAGTTCTTTGATGTCTGATCCCTGATCCCTTCGGCACCTGTGGTCACACAGGCTGGTGTGCTTCTCCCATGTGGGCTTTGTTGCTTTTCAGCTAAATGGCTGCTTGTTTACTTTCAGGCCTTTAAGACCCCAGATGCTATATCTTTTGACAGCCAGGCACCATCAGCTTTTGCTTCACAACTTTTGCTTATACACGTACTTGTCTTCAGTGATCGTGTCAGGAAGGTGAGCATCATGGAATGTCAATTTAATAGAACAAAAAATGTTCTTGCATTGAGGAAGTACTTGAGTGGAGGTCCAATGCTCAACTGCTGTCGTAATATTGACTGACCCTTTAAGTATATGCACATGGATCTACTTCCCCGTGATCATCTATAAATATATTTACTTATTTCCTGGATCTACTTCCCCGTGATCATCTATAAATATATTTACTTATTTCCATGCCTGTATTTAGACCTCTATAAATGACCTTTATCCCCCATTTTCCCCTCTATTTCCTTTTACTTTCCTCTTGTTCTACTATCATGCTCATTTTTCATTTGGGTTTCAGTAATTTCTCTCTGTTACATTACTCTTGATCAATCCCTATCAAGCCTCTTACACCCACCTTGTTATTGATTTTGAATTACTTGTTGTTCCCTTATCCCTGGGTTGGTCATCACCACCTCCTTCCCCCCACTTTCCCATCTCCCATCTCCCCCTGGGACCATCAGTTCCATTGTTTTCTCCTTCAGACTGTTCATCCAACCTATCTTATCTAGATAGACTTTCAGAGATAATATGTACAAAAAACCCCAAGACATCATAAAATAAAGTGACCAAAGAAAACAAAATGATGACAACAAAAAAACCCAATGTCCAGAAAAAATATATAAATAAAAATAAATAAATAAAAGTAATAATAACAAAATAAAAACCCGTAAATAGTTCAAGGTCTGTTCATCGACATCCATGTGTGTCCCCCGGTTGAATCTGATGTGGTCCCACACCCTGAACCCAAAGTCTATTCTTGGCACTTCCTCGGGAATTCCATGCTCTGCTCCCCCTGCTGCTGCGCTGCACACTCTTAGTGTTTGCCTTGGTGTGGTGGGGACAAACAGGGTACAATCCTGACCCTGCTTCTCCATTGTGGTCCCCCATAGGACCTTGGGCCAGTGAAGGACGCCATGTTTCATAGTGGACCTGGCCATATGGTTCTCTCTGCATCAGCTGTTCTGAGTGGGGCTGTCGACCTCAAGGCTCGGTGCAGCATGATGCACTCCACTCTCCTGTCCTCTCCCTTCATTTGCTCTCGTGTGCTCTTGTCAGACATGCCCCTCTCCTCAAGCTGCAGCTTCAATGTTGTCCTCCAAAGCAAACTCCCCTGCGGGGAGGGGCAGCTGTCCACATAGTTGAGATTAGGGTGGGGCCCTCAGACCCCTCCACTTGTTCCCCACTCCATGCCATCACACTGCATTCACATCCTGGAACACTGGGTTTAAGTTTGGTTCCCCTTTCCCTGTGGAGATATAAACAATATGTTCCCCTTGGGTGGGTTAGTACCCCATTCCCCCTCTACACATCACCATCTTCCCCCACTCTCCCCTCAGTTGGCTACCATTGTAGTCCTGGATTTGGTCTGGCCCCTGCCATACTGCCAAGGCCTCCCTCCAGGCATTTCTGTATACAATAGCATTTCCTGTATGCCCCTTTTGCATTTTTTTAAAGCTTACCTCAGCGGACTCATGTTGTACATGTCTATTTGTGCTTGACTTACTTCACTTAGTATAATTTCCTCCAGTTCTTCTCATGCAGCAATGTGCTTCATGCATTCATCAGTTCTTTTTAGCGATGCATAGTACTCCATTGTATTTATGTACCACAGCTTTTTAATCCATTTGTCAGTTGATGGAAATTTGGGTTGTTTCCAATTCCTTGTGAACTGTGCTGTGATGAACATTGAAGCACAGATGTTGGCCATGGTTTGTTTCTTGCCTCTTCTGGGTATATGCCCAGTAAGGGGATTGCTGGGTTGTATGGTAGCTCAATTTTCATCTGTTTTATATATCGCCAAATCGATTTCCATAGTAGCTGTACATACCTACAAGTCAACCAGCAGTGGATCAGTGTTCCTGTCTGTCCACAGCCCCTCCCACATGTGTTGCTTTCTGATTTTTTGAATTGGGCTATCTTTGAGGGTATTAGGTGGTATCTCATTGTTACTTTGATTTGCATTTCTTTTGTGCCTAATGATCGGGAACATTTTCTTATGTTTATTGGCCATTTGGATTTCTGCCTCTGTGAAACTTCTACTCAGGTCCTTTGCCCACCCCTCAGTGGGCAGTTAGTTTTGCTCTTTGTGGAATTTAGACTTTTGTAGATTTTAGTAAAAAGGTCTTTGATGTGTCATTGCTAAAGATGTTTTCCCAGTCTGTGGGTTCTCTTGTTAGTCTTGCTGAATTCTTTCGATGTACACAGGTGGTTTAGCTTCAGTATGTCCCACTTGTCAATTTGTGCCTCCTCTGTGTTTGTGTCCTTCCCTATTTCTGATAGACTATGTATTTCTTGTGCCAAAGTTCTCAGTTTGGTCCCAATTCCCTCATTGATGACCCTAATAGTTTGGGATTTTACTTTGAGGTCTGTGATCCACCTTGAGTTTATTCGTGTTCATGGAGTGTGGTGAGGGTCTTGCTTCATTTTTTTATAGGTAGATATCCATTTTTTTTTCAGCACCACTTGTTGAAGAGGGCATCTGCTTCCCATTTGATATTTTTGGAACCCTTATCAAAGATAATTTGTCTGTATGTTGATGATTTTATTTCTGGGTTTTCAGTTCCTTTCCATTGGTCCGAGTATCTATCATTATGGCAATACCATGCTCTTTGGACCACTGTGGCTGTATAGTATGTGCTAAAGTCAGGTAAAACAAGCCCTCCCCCCTGTGTCGTCCTTCTTGAGTTCTCTGCTAATTCTGGGCTTCTTCTCATGGTAATCATTTCCCCCATTTCTTTAAAGAAAGGTGGGGGTAATTGTATCAGAATTGCATTAAACTTATATAGTGCCTTGGGTAGAACTGACATCTTTACTATATTGAGTCTTCCAATCCATGAGCATGGGATATTCTTCCATTTGTTGATGGTACTCTTGGTTTCTTGTAATAGTGTTCTATAATTTTCCTCATATAGATCTTTTGTTCTTCTAGTCAGGTACATCCCTAGATATTTCTACTTGTGCTTGGCTTTTGTGAAGGGTATCACCTTTTATAAAATCTTCTTTTCTGTGGTCTTCTCCAACATGTATAGCAGTCCGATAGAATGTCTGTTTGATCTTGTATTCTCCCACTCTGCCATACTCCTTTATTGCTTCATTTACTTCCGTTGTGGAGCTTTTGGGATTTTCCATATATAAAATCATATCACCTGCAAATAACAAAAGTTTCACTTCTTCCTTCCCCAGATGAATACCTTTGATGTGTTTTCTTTGCCTTATACTGTTAGCTAAAACCTCCAGTATGATATCAAATAAGAGAGGGAACAAAGGGCATTTTTGTCTGTTCTCCTTTTTCAGTGGGATTGTATAGCCTCCAAGTATTCTCTGACTTGTTGCAGATGACTTCTTTATTGTTTCTTCCTCTGCAAATCCAATAATTTTGATGTTGTTCCTCTTCATAGCATCAGACATCGCTCTTATATTTTCTTCACTTTCTTTCATGATCTTATTAAATTTTTGTTTGCATTTGTTAAAGTCTGCTTGGCTATCTAGGTCACTGTGGTGGTTTTCAGCTTCCTGCAGTTGATTCACGAAGTCCTTGAGTCTGCTGTTGGTTTTTATTATCTTGTCCCTAAAATCTTGTATTAAACTCTGGTGTATGGACTTTATCTTGTCTCTCATTTCATCCTTTTTCTGAATTGTTTTTCTCATATCCTGTATGACTCCAAGCAGCATCCTGAAAATTTCTTTCTGTGGCATATCAATGTCTGCTTCTTCTATGTATGTTGTTAGACTCTGGACATCTTCTGCAGTTGCCTTTTGTTTT
>PVJH01006236.1:0-103294 GCA_004026705.1 Nesogale talazaci
GGGCGGTTAATGATTATGCCTTAGGCTGCAATCCATGTCAGCAATTCAAAACCACTGGAGGTTCTTTGGAGAAAAGAATGGACTTTGGACTCCCATCAACTGTTGGCATCTAGAAATCCACAGAGGGTGGCTGTGAGTCACTGCTATTGTGTGTGTGTGTGTGTGTGTGTGTGTGTGTAGTCTGTGTTACTAGTTCTGTTTTGCATTTCAAGTAACTCACTATAGAGACAGTATGGAATATGGAAGAACTTATGGTCTGGGAAAGCTACATGATACGTAAGGCCAAAAACTCTAGACCCACGATGAAGTAAATCTTCTGAAGCTCTAGGATCCTCTACATGGCTTCTCATTTCATGATCACTTCTTGTTTTGGAAAACAGACTGTAAATGAAACACTAGTGGGCTGAGCCCTGGTGGCGTAGTGGTTGTGTGCGAGACTGTGGCCCACAGGGTTGATGGTTCAAATTCATCAGCAGCTCTCCAGGAGCAAGGCTGGGCTTCCTACTCCCAACAGGGCAGTGATGCCACACACAAAAAAAGAAAAGAAAACACTAGTTTTCAAATTCCCTCTGTCTTCTTGTGTCTATTGTTTCTAAGCAGAAAAATCACTTCTCACATGGCAATGTGGGCTTTGCCTAACTGTGAAAAAGCACTGCATAATCAGAGAAAAAATGTCTACTATTGAATAAAAGAAGTTCTACACATTGTCTCAATAAAAATAGGTATTTTACACCGACTAGGTATGTACAGAGGCAAAATCCTCTGTACTGAGCAATGTCCCTTATCTCATAAAGTCTTATGGGAGTTCTTACAGGAAGATGATGGACACACCGTTGAGCTGTACATACCCTCCTTGCTACCATAGGGATGCTGACTCACACTGACCCTTGTGGGTTTCCAAAACCAGAACTCTTTCCTGGGGTCAGAAGCCCAGTCTTTCTCCTGCAGAGGTTCTGCAGCTTTTGAACTGTCAACCATGTGGATCACATCCCAACACAATCATTACACTTCCAAGGCTCCATAGTCCATACAATACAAAGGCCCAAATAAAATATTCACTCAAAATACTCATCAAATTTCTGCTAGGCACCAGGCAATGTATCAGTTGTTCAGAACACAGTTGTGAAAAGTCTGATATGACTTCTGGTTTGTTTGTTTTTTCCAATTAGGGCTTAAAGTTCAATTGCAAAAATTCATAATACAAATTTTACAAAAATAATAGCAGTAACAATAAACACTAAGATGGAAAATCAAGGATATTATATAGAGGAGTTTAAACTGAAGCAACAACTTTGAGCAAGATAAATCAACTAGATAAGTGGAAGAATAATCACAGGTAGTGAAAGCACATTTAAGGTACTCAGACTGTGACATAAAGTCCAAATTTATTACTGGCAATATGTATGACTTAGGAGGGAGACAGAGGCTTCATATAGACCTAAGCCCTATGGGTGGCAGAGAAGCATTTACCTAATGATGTCAAGAATCCAAAGTGCTTTATGCTGGAAAATTTGATTGGATGGAACTTGGATCTAAGGAATTGATAATTTCATAAGAAGGTGGTGAGGTCAGTAGTGATAGGATAAGGAGAGAAGAAGAGGTGAAATCAACATCATTCAGTTCTTGTTTGTTTGTTTGTTTGGGGTTTTTTGTGGGCATCACTGCCCTCTGGTGGTGGGAGCAGGAGGCCCAGCCTTTGCTCCTGTGGAGCTGCTGCTGGATTTGAACCTCCATCCCAGTGGGCTGCAGTCCCACGCACAACCACTATGCCACTGGGGCTCAGTCATCATTCAGTTCTTAGGTGAATGTCAGAGGAGGATGAAATGAAGAAGAAAAAAGAACAGCTTCATATAACTTGGATCACCTTTGATATTTGGACAGACAAGTTTCTCATTTACTGAGAGGTATTACAGAAAAATGGAAATGATTCAAAGAGCATCCTAGAAATTTAAGTTGGAAATACAGTGAGTTTTAGTTTAGAATGATATACTTAAATTGCAATATCTAGCTAGAAGTTTCCTTTCCTTGTGGAGTAGAAATAGAATACAGAAATATAAGAATGTATGTGGTATTTAAAAATGTGAATTTAGGTAAGGTCTTTATGGGAGAGACTCTAGATTAAGAATAGGAGAGTTATCTGGATTAAACTCTGGTAACTTCAATATGTTTTGGGGGTAAGGACATGAAGAAAAATCCAAATATGAGATTTAGAAGAAGTAGCTGAAAAGAAAGAGAAACAGTGGTAGTTAGATAGTCTGGTGTCAATTTGGGTCTAGAAAGGATTAAGAGCGAAAAGGTAGTGTCTAGTCTGTCAATCAGGCATCTGTAGAGCATGACCTTCTTCTAAGGATTCTGGGAAGTTCTGTATTACCTCCTTGGAGGCTGGAGACACTCTACACTCACTCCCTTTGAGACTTTCTAAGGAAAAACCACATGAAGCTACCTTGAGGCAGTCAGATTTTTGTAGCAGAAGGAACCACGTGGAGACCCCTGCCAGTACTATGATGCTTACAGAGCCACTGGATCCACAAGATTTCCCACCCACTAGTCTGTGGTCTTTCTGAATTCAATGTCACTGCATGTGTTTCATGAGTCTGAAGAAGACTTTATAGATTATATCAGGCATATGGGCTAATATTGTACTTATGAACTTGATCTGGACTGGGTTGGGATGTTTTCTCAATATTCAATTGCTGAACTTATACACATGCAAGTGCCTATGAATTTGTGTCTCTAGTCTACCCAGATTAACATAGGAATTGAATTAGGGATTAGTGGACTTATAGAAACCAAACAGAGGAGAGGAGGAAGCAAGGAGAGATTAGTAAATTCATATCTGTAGAAGCATTAACTACCACTTGCTCCTCAGGGTGAACTGTAGAATATATTCTGAGTTATAGTACCAAATGATAATGCATTTGGGATGAGCAGCTCTCAAAATATGACTGGAAAAGAGTTTCATGCTCAAAGTAGACTTAATCTCAATGACATATATAATTAATGTCAATACATAATCTCAATATAATACATAATACATAATCTCAATGACATGAACACAGTAAAACTTTCACATTCTTCACTTGTTGATGGGCACTACTCACAATGTGAAGAAACCACTGCAAAGCATCCATTAATAATTGGAACATGAGTTCCAACCTCTCCACACTCTCTCCAGCATTTGTTCTTCAACTTTCTTTTTTGTTTTTTATTTTTATGAGTGCTAAATGATATCTAATGGTCCTTTTGATTTGCATTTCCCTGATGGCTAGGGCATAAGAGCATTTCCTCATGGTTTTATTAGCCATTCTGGTATTATCCTTTGTGAATCGTCTGTTAAAGTCCTTTGCCCACCTTCTCAGAAGGTTATTTGTTGCTGTTTTCTTGTTGTAGGTTTTTAGTATACAGAAGATTATAGTAATTATTTCCTTGTCTGTTATGTCTCTGTGAAATATTTTCCCCCAATCTGTGATCTCTCATTTTACTCTTTCAATGGAATCTTTTTATGTACACAAGTGCTTTATTTTAAATAGGTTTCATTCATCTATTTTGTTTTCTATGGAGTGTGCTTCTTTTGCTATATGTGGTAGCCCATGTATACCCAGTATTTAAATTAGTCCCTATTTTCTCATTGATGATCCTGATTGCATTTGGTTTTGCATTTGGGTTTTTGATCCACTTTGGTTTCTCTTTATGCATGGCATGATATATGGGTCTTGTTTCATTCTTTTGCAGATGGATATCCAGTTTTTTCATCACCATTTGGAAGCATAGGCTTGTAAATATGTACAACCACTGTGGAAAGGGATACAGTGATTCCTAAAAGAGATGGTAATAAATACCATATGATATCACAGCATCATTACTGCACATACACCCTAAATACATGAGAAACAGATCATGGACACACATGTGCTCACCCATGTGAGCAGCCCAGTTCATAGTAAAAGAAGTTGGAAACAGCCTATATTCCCATCAAGATTGGAAAAGCAATCTGACATATATGCAAAATTAAATACTAAACAGCCCTAAAAAAAACAGCAATGAAACACCTCACAACATGAAGGGATCTGAAAAATATTATACTGAGTGAAGTTATTCAATCAAAAAAGGGCATATAGTGTGCCAATTAACCATGAACCATCCTTTCTAGGTATATATCTTGAAGGTCACGTTCAAGGAGGGCTCCCCATATTGGCTGGGATTTAATTGAGGGGATATTGTCTACTGAGTGGCTGTCATACAAACTTGTCATGAGGTCTCCCAGACAAGAAGACATCTCTATTAAAGGGATGAGGGATATTGATTATAAAGTCAGTCATGAGAGGGGAAAGGGAACAGACATGTCTGGGGAAATATGAGGGTACAATTATTGATAGGTAAAGGGGGAGACTCACCTCAAGATGATGGTGGAGATGACTAAATATATTTTAAGGATCCTAAGGAGGGTATATCCCTGGTAACATGTCCAAACTTTGACACATTGGCCCGAGTTTCTGGGCATAATCTGAGGACCCACGTCAAGTGCCTTAGAATGTTGGGCATTGAATTTGTGATCTTCAAGGCCCACAACATGCTCCAAAGGCTGCACCAGAGCGATCCAATAGGAAACTTGACTGGACATTACCTAAAGTACATTTTTAACCTGGGGACTTCAAATGGAAAATTCATGGCCTTTGAAGAAGCAGAAGAAAACTATTCCAAGTTTATTGGGAAACAGCCATTGACAACATATCAATGCCCTCTATGTTGTACTAAGATCTATATTATTCTAGCAAACCTGTGACTCTCATTATCAGTGATTGATAGCGCAATTCCCCCCGACAATCAAGCCTCATTGTTTATGTAAATAACATTCAGTCATAATAGGATTTATTCAGTACAAGTGAATAATTCAGGTATACAATATGGATTTAACCAATATTTGCCTAATATTACTCTTTCAGCGCTGTTTTAAAAAATAGTGTCAGGGACTAAACAAGGACAATAGTAACAGACTATCTTTATGTCCCAGGGAGATAATCATTAAGACTCTCTTCCATAATATAAAAAGGAAGTCTCTGAAGGGACCAAAGGCAGATAAAAAAATGTAGCTCCAACAAAGGGATTTAGTACTGGCCCTGCTTGATACTTGCCCTCAGGAAGGAAACACAGAAGATATTGGTGCTATAGCAAAGTATGGTAAAGAAATTATATGGAACCTAGCTATCAGAGAACTTAGTGTCTGTGGTCTTTGTTTTCAAACAAGCAGTCATCTAGGTGAGATATCACCTAGAAACATGCTAACATCAATGATCATAGGATTGTAAACCATATAATTTGAAGAGGAATGAAGGAATAGTATCAAAGCCTAAGTTGTGAAATTATGGTTTGCAGAAAATCATGAATGACAGTGAAATTCCAAGATACATTTGTGAGATATACATAGGAAATAAGTCTCTAGTGAGTTCCTTCTATCTATAAAAGAGGGATGGGAAGATAGTGTTTTTCAAACAGAGTGCACTGGAGAGATGACTGTAGGAGATCAAAGTGATAAACCTGACTTGCACAGTTAAAATCTTGTCATCTGTGTGTCTTCTGATATATGTTGAGCCTGATCTGGTTTTCAACATATTCTGTTTTTGTTTTGCTGTGATTTTCTCTTATTGTGCTTTATTTCTGATGTATTTTGTCATTGGTGGTTACCTTAAATAGCGGAATAGGAAGAATCTAGTTACTAAACAATTCATTAGAGAGATTACTTTATGAGATCAAAATTGACTACTTATGCAGGAAGAGGTGATGGAACAGCTTAATATTAGTGCAGTGTAGGAAAGACAGGGATGGAGCCAATCTTGGTGATGAAGGAAACCAGGGTTAATATCCTAAATGTCCCCCCTCTCATCACCATTTTTTCTCTGAGTGTTCTCTTCATTCCTATACTCAAATCAGCCTAAGTGACCACCATCCACTTCCTGCTCCAAAATTTATATCTTAATGACAAAAAAAGTATCTTTTAATATTTCATGTGTATATTTTAATGACTACTTAAGTTGTCAAACTGTGTATATATCACACTTACTTAATATTACTTTATCCACCATAAAAAAGAGTAAGTAGGGTTTGAGCCCCGGTGGCGTAAGTGGTTGAGTGCAGGACTGTGCGGCTCATGGTCTTGACAGTTCAAATCCAGCGGCGGCTCTCAGGAGTAGAGCTGGGTAACTCCCACGACCACCAGAGGGCAGTGATGCTTCTCCCAAGCAAACAAAAGAGTAAGTATCCACCACGTGGTTAATAAATTTCCCCACAAAGTTTAACTTTGCATTCTAAGGAGAATATTCTGAGTCACAAGTTTTTAATGTTACCAGTGAGACTCAACCATTCCCTTTGTCTTCCTTCCCCTCGGTATGAACAACAGTGTCTGTTTCCTGGTACAGTTCAGTCCTTTCCTTGGGCAACACAGATCTCTCAGGCCTTCCATCAATTGCCCACATTTAAGTTCTAAAGCAAATGTTATTTCCCAAAGTCACGGCGCTACTGTCTCTGATGATTTTCTGCTCCCCTGAAGTGCTCTGCCCACTGTTGATTACAATATAACCTTTGTTGATCTTCAGCCCTGGGTAAACGAATGTTTCAAATGAAGAATGGCCTTGGATGCAGTTATAGAGATAAATAATGGTGATGATAATTTGTATTAAAATGTGTTGAATTTGAATTCCTACAGGAATCTGTAACTTTGACTTCACAGATTCTAAAAATGCTTGGTTTGGGGTAGTTTTTTTAATATGTGTGGTGAATAAAAGAAAATTTATTATAAAACATTTTCATTCCCTAGGCTCAATTTGCACTTAGAGGTGTCATAAGAGGTAGTGTTCTTCCAACTACTATTACTGCCTGGGTTTAAATTGCATATAAATTAAAAGTCTGAGGCAAGGATAAATACCACATAATCAGTAAGCTTTTTCCTCTGCATCTGTACAGGAAACATTTTAATTTTAAAATTTTCTCAGTTAAACCTTGCATTTAAGATACTATATCAAGAATTAATAGTATATGTTCTCCCTTTTTTGTTTTCTTACTGAACTAAGATTTTCACCAAGCCATGCTTTCCTTGTATGTTTTTATAGGTATTCTAGACCAATTATTGCTTTTTGGATATCATTGTTTATTTAATTTTGAGACACATCTCAATGATCCGACCCTGATACTGTATTGACTTACTTTGAAAATGAAGGTTATTTGAAGTGTATTATAGCTTTAGAAGGTCTGCTTGCTTTTATGACATCAATTTGGATGGCTAGAGAGGCTGCAAATAAGAGCAAACCAGGAAAAGGACATATGTCAAACTTCCCAAATAGGTTGAATCCCATAGCCATAAAGAGAAAAATTAGCTATCTCAGGAGCTCCAGCATTCTTCCATTGAACAGAGATATGCTCATAGGATGCCAATCTCACATGAGGTTACTCTTTCATTCTAACACATTATAACAAAAAATAAGACCAATCCAATCAATATGTCTGAGCACAACACAAGAAAATTATCTAATTCAAAAATTAACTCCAAACCCCCTTTGTTGCAGACTAATATAAGGAATGCATTCTTCTGTGCTAATTAAAAACACACTCTCACTTCATTCTTTCTGCCTGCTAGCTAACAGTCACTAAAATACTCAAAAAATTGTTAGCATGCTTGCAAGTTACCAATCCAAAAGAAACCACTGCTTACTTGAGTCTTGCCTAATTCAAGTGAAGCCAGACCTCTAACCCCCCTGCCAGGAAGATAATTGCCTTTATTCTTCAGATAACCCAAGCTTAAATTTTTCAGTAAACCTCTCTTCATATTCTGTTACTGAAACTTGTTTAAATTATCCATGGGTTGCTATTCACTATAGTATAACTAGCCAGTAAGCACAAATACATTTGACTAGAGTTATGCCCCTGGTTGGCTTTGACTGAAGGGCAGCAATATCAGGAATGTATATACTTGATATTTAGTGAGCTGTTCTGAACTGCAGGAGAATGAGTCTTTGGATATACCTTAAAATTGAACAACATCTTTAGTTGTCATAATAATTAGGGGTCACTTTGGTGGTTACTGTTACAGATTTTCATGAGTGAAAGATGAGGCTATCAGCTTATGTAAAGATTAACAGTTTCAAAAACAGTATGAAGCATTTCAACTGTGTCCCATCGGCCCACTCTGAGTCTGAATTGACTTGATGGCAGTGATTGGCTTAGACAGTTACTAGAAACGAGCCAGATGTGGCAAAATGTCATGTTATGAACAGTTTGACAAATGCAGTCAGTAACCCTACTTAGAAACAAGGAGTCAGGTTGAGCCCTGGTGGTGTAAGAGGTTGAGTGCGGCACTGTGGCCCACAGGCTTGGTGGTTCAAATCCAGCGGTGGCTCTCAGGAGCAGCGCTGGGGAACAATGTTTGCACTTATTCCATGGGTGGCAGAATACAAGTCTTCTGCCTACTACAAGTTCTACAGATGTTTATTCTATCTCTCGAGCATTATGCCTCTCAAAGAGAAGTAAAAAATGGAGCCTTTGAGTGTGTCTCCTTCATTCATTCAACAAGTATTGGCTAAGCACATACAATACAAAGTGTTGGACAGTGTGCCAGGATTTTTCCCCTTCCACTGAGAGAAAAAAGCTATGGTTGTCTCATCTACGGTGGTGCGGAGTCTGCTGACGGGGGACTGACCCTCGGTGCAGCATGAGCTGGACTGTCAATGAAAGCTGCGCAGGGTGCTTCAATGAAGAGTAGAGAGCTGGCAGGGGTGTCTAGGCACAACTATAAGACAGAGTCTTTACAAAGAAAGAAGTATCTTCTCAAAAAGGAAGTAGCATGGGGCAGTAATTTTACCAAGGAGTAGGTCGTATTTTTCAGACAGGAAGGATGAGTGTTTGCAAATGATTTATCTATGAAACACATGGTGCTTTTAAGAACCCAAACTTAGATATAGTTGCTGTATTCCTCATATTCCTGCAGCGTGTCTGGAGGACGGACATAAACAGGCAGGTAGTACAGGACACTGAAGCTACTAGGGGCACCTGTATTCCTTGAATGGTGGACTCACATCGCTTCAGCTCCTGTTCTGCTGCCTCATCCTTCTCGATTCTCGTCCTCCTGCTTCCCTCTTCCCCTTATAAGGATGCTTCTGGGTGGGCTGGATCCCTCGAGATAAACTGGTGCAACTTCTTGTTTAAAAATCCTTGATTTAAGCTCAAACACAGATTCCTTTCTGCTATTGGATATCATGGGCACAAATTCTGGTGATTGATGAGACATTTCTTTGGTGGGCAAGGGCGGTGCTGGTGGTATTATTATCCTATCAACCCTGAAATATATATCACAAGAAGCTTTGTTAATGCAAAATCAATGTAAGCACAACTCTTACTTTTTTCTTTTTTTTCTTTCTAAACAATCATTGAATTTGTGCTCAAAGGAAAGAATAATGACAGCCGCACATCAATGAGCAAGGCTTTTGTACATTTTTCTCCCTGCAAGCTAGGAACTTAGAACCTTCATATAAGTGCTTCAGAGCTGGCTATTTGAAGCTTTTTCTGTTGGGTTCATGTGTGTGTTTAGGTTCCCGGGTAGCAGACTGAGTCACACTTTGAACACCATTGGTGACAACAAAGTCGGGGTTCAAATCCACCAGCCACTTTCAAGGAGGAAGAAGAGGCTGTCTGCCCCTGTAAAAATTTAAAAGTTCCTGATAAAAACAGCAGGAAGTTCTATACCGTTTTCGAGGTGCCTGATGAGTGGGGGGCAACTCCATGGGAGCACGGTTGATTTGTTCATGTGTGAGTGTTTTCTCCTTCATTGCTCACAAAACTTCCCACTTTGGACATGGAGGGGCATTCCTTGTGCTCAAGGAGGAATCACAGACCAGAATTGAGGTTTCCCAGCAAGCCACACAAGCGGTGAACGCCAAAGTCAGGCACAATTTTCTCTCAGCATTTTCACATTTCCCTGTACCGATATGACATGTACTAATAGGAAGATATGGGCTCTGTACCAGCTAGCCAGTTCTCCCATGGGCAATGAGCAAATGTCCATCACTTGGCTAAACACAGAGGATTAAATAATGCACATGAGCACCAGCCGCAGTGCCTGCAACATAGGCATCGGTATAAAGGAATGCCAATTTCTTTGCCCTTTCCCAGCAGGCACACAGTATTCTGAGCTTGCCTTGAAGCCCATTTCAATATGTGGCTGCCACTGATGAGAAATCGCTTTTCCTCTCTGGCATTTCATCTCCACCAGCAGATTTCTGTTTCACCCAGCCTAGAATAGCTCAAGTAGGCTGTGACCTCGGCAAGCACCCTTGAGAGGCTCTTGAGGCGCCTTGAGAAATTGCATATGAGATGCTGTGCATCTGGGCTAGATCTATTATTCATGCATGCATGTTTCAGAGAGCACAGTAATTTAGAGTCTCTCAGAGAGCACTCTCTGCAGAAGCCATAAACCACGTTCTATGTGCTCCAGGGAAAAATTATCTTTCCCTTGCTTAAGCTAGGGGTCATGCAAGAGAATTCACACAGATGAAGCAGGGGGAAAGAGGTGGCAAGGGGACATTCCAGGGCCTTGCGTGAAAAACTTCTGGGCTCATATGCCGGCCTAAGTTCCACTGGTGCCAGGTAGTCTGGGTGACCTTCCAGAGTTTCGATTCTCTCCTCTGTGAAATGAGACACTTGAGCTGCACACATCTCCTCAAGACTATGACAGTCAGAAGTCCCCGAGGTGGAGACCCTTGTTCCTGTGTGACCGATAGTTACTTATGCAATCTCTACCAAAAATTATCTTTGTAATAATCTTTATACTTTTCTTCAGTTCTTCAAGAATTAGAAACAATATATGCACAGTACACACACATACACACACACGGAAAATTTCCATTATCTTTTAATTTCATTTTTCTCAGATAAGCAGTCTTTTGTATTGCATTTTTCATGGTGGGTTAAAATATTATGGATACACATGCACAAGGTGGGGGGGTTCAAAAGCTTATGGAAGAATGAAATTGAAAGATAATGGTATCTTTCCACAAACCTTTTGAGACACACCCTTATTTATACACATACACCCTTAGAGCTGCATGGTTAATAGTTGGCTGTTAGTAGCTCAAATTCATTTTGACAACAGCATGCATGTGTGTGTATATATGTGCACGTGTGAGAGTGTGTGTGTGTATATATGTATATTCACATATCTCAATTTTGGTTGTTTAAAACAGCATAGCTTTGTGTCACAGATAATATAACAAATACAGAAGCACAGATTTTCCTTCAAAATGGAAAATTAACAGATACATGGGAAACTCACAGAGATGGGATTGAAATGAAATCAAGAAAGGAGTTAACATCCATTGTGAGATTCTAGATGAGATTAAGGGAAAAGCATTAACAGGAATTTTGGAGGTCACGTCAGTACTGGCTTCTGATTTTATTTTGTTTTTTATTGTTATCATGTAAGAAGTCTGGTATGGGCTGCATTCATTTACTCAACTATAATGCCAGATTCTCATTTCTATTCCCCCCAATGCTCAGCTACTCTCCAGAAAATGAATAGCACTATTCGATACTAAGCAGGGCAATGCCATGCATTAGCTGGACTGATAGCTTCCACAGTTCCAGGAAAACCATGTCCCCTGTGCGCAGGCATTCAGACAGCTGCAGCAAATGCCCACCAGCTTCCTGCCTTCTTCTGAGAGCAGCCACTCTAGAGTTTTCTGGGGATTTCCTCTTCTGGCAGGCCCTGACCTATGGGAATTTCTTCTCTGTTCCACTGAGTCTAGACTTGGCTTTTTCCTCTAAGCATTTTTTTTATTCTCACCGTTATTTAGACTAATAACAAGTATTTCTATCTTAAATACACATCCTGAGGGATGAGAAAAACATTGTCCAGAGCCTGAAAACCTTGACATCCCAGTGAAGTTTGCTGCTGTCTCTTCAGCAGGAGGTAGAGTCATTGATACCTTACAGCAAGACTGACATTTCATTTTGCTTCTTGCTAGGAGTCAGAATCCCTGCCTTCCTGCATATGCAAGGTGTCCTGAAGGGAGAATTCAACTTCAGTGAGCCTTGTTTCCTACACTATAGGGAGAGTGGTGTCACACTGAGGTGACTGACATTTCATTTTGCTTCTTGCTAGGAGTCAGAATCCCTGCCTTCCTGCATATGCAAGGTGTCCTGAAGGGAGAATTCAACTTCAGTGAGCCTTGTTTCCTACACTATAGGGAGAGTGGTGTCACACTGAGGTGAAAGAAAGAACTAGGACATTCTTTACTTTGCTTTGTCTCTGTCCTCCCTACATGGAAGATTCAACTGGCTGCATAACAGTGTGACTAAATTAAATTTCACTGAATTGTTCATTTTGATACAGTTAACTTTACTTTATGTGAATTTTACCTCAATTTTAAAAATCATATAAAGAAACATTATGAAATTACTAGATCTTTAAGTCTTCACGCCACTTCAAATGCCATCTTCTTTTTTTTTTTTTTTTTATTTTAGGCATCACTGCCCTCAGGTGGTGGGAGTAGGAGGCCCAGCCTTTGCTCCTGGGAGCCGGAATTGAACCTCCATCCCAGTGGGCCGCAGTCCCGCGCACAACCACTACGCCACCGGGGCTCAGCCCTCAAATGCCATCTTCTTTATTTCTTGCATTTTCCTAATCCATTGGCACCATAAGAAATGGATACCAAACCATAGATCACACAGGGAAACCTGAATTAAAGCAAATTTGCATGACAAAAATTCAATGCCTTTTTCCTTGTTCTAAACTTAGGGTCATACAAATAATGACAGAACCTTGTTAGCCCTGTTCTCTGTCTTTCTACTCCTTGGGGAGAGGTTAGAATTTAGGAGAGATTAGAACAGGGGTGCTCACACTTTTTCAGCAGCATCATAAAATGTTCAAGTTGAAATGATTTACCAACTACAAAAATGCAAAACATAAATTTGTATTTATTTATTTATTACTTTTATTAATTAATGTATTGAGAATTCTTTCTATGTACAATGCATGTTCATGTATCTTGCATAACAGCAAGAGTCCATATTGTAAAGCACAACACAGTTAACTTTGTACATTTTTTTCTCATTACCTGAGTTTATGCTGGCAATTTGCACTGAGTGTAATCAGCCAGGGATACACAGTCTGGACCACAACTGCTGACAGCCAGCCTCAAGCACACTTGCAAATAATCAGCAGTCATGGTGGAATGGGACTTGGGCTTAGTGATCTTTTTGTGGGAAAAGACTAATTCACATACATAAGTAGAGCCAAATAATATAGTCAAGGAAGTAGCACATTTTCTAATGATTTGTTGCTTCCCCTCTGTGAGTAAGTTCCAGAAATGTTCATGTGCTCTGGACTTCAGCTGAATGTCAGCTAGCAGTGTCGAAACCTCCCATTCTGTATGATAGTGATCCTTTTTTGTCTTCTTACTTGGTCCATTTCCCCCACTCATTTTAATACTCTCTTTCATATGTTTAAGAGAAAAAAAAGCAATGTCTATATGTCAGTTTTGCTGCACTTAGTCCACTTGTTCACGCATGTGCTTGACACCTAAGATTGCATCTGATTGGCTGTGCTGTATATCACTTATGTGAAAGGATTGCTGATAGGGTTAAGTCTATTTTTTTAATGCCATGGGATCTACCCACATTGTATTTTTGATTGACATATTGAACACCACTGGGCTAGACTTACCAAACTTGAGAGGATGGAGACATTTATTGTCCATATTTGAGGGAGAGAGGGACACTTCCGCAGCTGCAGTTTGATGTAACACTGAAGTAAAGTGCACTGACATCTGAGGTCCCTTTAACATTTTATCCTCTTTGATTAACCAGCTCAGTCACACAGAGACCTCTAAGGGGCCTCCAGATGTTTCAGAGTTGCCCCCAGGTAAATAGATCCAAATTTCAAGGTTATGGATCTGCACAGAGGCTCAGATAAACATTACCAAGTGTTCTCTCCTCAAAGGTGAGACACATCTGAACTTTTCAGTTTCTTCTCTTTTATATGTAATGAGGAAAAGACGTTCAGTCTTAGGTCTAGGTCAGAGTCCTTTGAGAAATCCGATGGAAAGGACACTATGATGACACATGGAACACATTGAATTCCATCTCACATGCTTCTAGAGCACAGTCAATGAGAAATTGTAAGTAAAAGTATTAGAATTACTATATGTTGACTATAACTATTTTAATCATAAGAACCTTAAAAATTAATCAGAAATCACGAAGAGTTAACTGTGTTCATGTGTGGCTTTTCTTGGGGGAGAGTTGTTTTGTTTTTGGTTGTTTTAAAAATATGGAATGCTTCATGAATTTGCATGTCAGTACCCTGCTTATCTTCTATGTATCATTCCAATCTCAGTATATGTGTTGCCAAAGGGAGCAGTAAATGTATTCATTTGGAATTCAAACTCTGTCTTTTCTGGGTCACCATTCATTGGGGAAATGCATCTATATTAAAAGGTGATTATATGCTAAAACCCAATGTTATGGGAAAAGTATTAAAATTATAAAAGATTTTGCTTTGCTTGAAATCACAATGTCTATGAAAGAACAATAAATAAATGTTTAAAGGGGTATTACTGATAGTTGTTTTGAGTCCATTTAACTGGGTCAGGGTTCTCCATCTCTAGGTCTTTGTGAAGACCTAGAATAAGAAAACCAAAAGGGAAAAACTCACTCAGCACACAAACTTGAGGGGATGGGAACCTTTATTTTCCACTAAAAGAACGAACAAAAATTCAAGTCTTGAATTGCAATACTGAACATTTATTTGAGCAAAATATTAAATGGTGCAGGAAACATCCAAAAAAAGATGGAAGGAATACACAGAGTCACTGTACCAAAAAGGGCTCATCAATGTTCAACCATTTCAAGAGGTAGAACCAATGGCCCTGAAGAAAGAAGTCCAACCTGCATTGACAGAGAAGTAGTCAAAACAAAGATCCAGAAATTGATGGAATACCACTGGATTGTTTCAATAAGGTGATGAAACCCTGGAAACATTCATTCATGCCAGGAAGTTTGATAGATAGCTCTTTGCCCAACTGACTAGAAGAATTAATATTTGTAGCAATTCCAAAAAAAGGTGATCCGACAGAATATTCAAATTCTAGATTATATCATCAATATCACATACAAGTGAAATTTTGTTGATGATCATGCAATAATTACAGTAATATTTTGGCAGGGAGCTGCCAGAGTTTCAGGCTGGAACCAGAAATGGACATGATATCATTGTTTATATCAGATGGACGTTGGCTGAAAGCAAAGAAGAACAGAAGAATATGTATTTGTGGTTTTTGATTTTACCAAGGCATTCAACTCTGAATCACGAGAAAAAACTATAGAAAATCTTGAACAGAATGGGAATTTCAGAATATATCATTGCGTTCATTTGGAGTATGTAGAGGCAGTTGTGCAAACAGAACGGGTGATATTGATTTATAATCAGAAAAGGTGTGCATTAGGGTTATACCATCTCACTATGTTATTGAACCCGTATGCTGAGCGAAACAGAGAAACTGGATTATATAAAAACGAGTGTGGCCTCAGGACTGGAGGAAGACTGATTAACAACATGGGAACATGCAGATGGCACAAACTTTCTTTCTGAAATTGAGATTTTGAATGCATGCTGATAAGGATCAAGAATTGCAAATTTCAATATGGATTCTGATTCATTGTAAAGACCAAAATCCTCATAACTGAACTAATAGGTAGCATCATGATAAATGAAGAAAAAGTTGAAGTTGTCAAGGAATTTTTCTTGCTTGGATTCACAATCAATCCTCATGCAAGCAGAATTCAAGAGATCAAATGGCACATTACATTGGGCAAATCCACTGCAAAAGTCTCTTTAAAGAGTTGGAAAGCAATGGTATTTCTTTGAGGACCGAGGTTTGCCAACACAAGCCATGTTATTTTGAATTGCCTCATATGCAAAGTTGGACATTGAAGACTAAAGGTTAATTATTTGAATAATGGTGCTGTAAAATAATATTGAAAATGCTATGGACTGCTAAGAGGACAAATTTTCCTTGAAAGAAACACAGATAGAGCTCTTGTTAGAGGCAAGGATGGCAAAAATGTATGTCATGTTTGTATCTAAAGCATACTTTTGATATGCTTTCCAGTGAGAACAATCCCTGAAGAAGTACATCATGCTTGGTAAATTAGGATGGCAGTGAAAAAAGGGAAGGCCTTCAAAGGGTGGATTGATCTAGTGACTGAGACAGTGGGTGGAAACACAAAAACAATTCTGGGATGGTCTGGGACTAGTGGTGTTTTTTATGTTGTATGTAGTTTTGGTGTCAGTAGCATCATCTCAATGATGCATAAGAAAATGGAAGAAAATAGTTTGACAGAGATCTCCCACAATATGATATAACAAAACATTTCATATAAAGCAAAATAATCAACCAAGCAGTAGTTGGGGTGGAGTGGAACCCCTTGATCACATCACAGCCTGGGTAGAATTATAAGGAAGATTCCTCAAAAATGTGCCCTATTCTTCTATAAAGTCCCCGTGGGAAACCACTTCTGCTAGGTCTGATCTTTCATCTGGTTCATTGACCTCTGATGTATTGCTCATCTACACTAGGAATATCAGCAGACTTCCAAGATTGGATTCAGTTGGCTTTGCACCCACTTGCCTGTGGTTTTCCTGAATTGTTTTCCTATTTCAGATTCATTGGTTCCTGCATCTACAAGAGTCCAAGAGAAACCTCCAAATTAACATATAACCTATGAAGATGAACTGGACTGAACTTGTCTGTTTCCACAACTGTGTGAGATATTCCTGTATATAAAATTACTTCTATGTTCCTACATATGTAAGCATCGCTGATTTTGCTTCTCCAGAAACTCCAGGACAATATAATTTTCAGTTGATAAATCTGCTGAAAACATTTTTTTTAAGTGTTAAAGAGCAAATGTGTCACTCTGAGCACTAGGATATACCAGACCCAAGCCAGGCATATCAAACACTTCATTTGCATGCAAAAGTTGGGCAATGAATAAGAAAGATTAAGATTGATGACCTTAAACTATGTTGTTCATAGGAATTCTGAATTTACAAGAGCCTATTAGAAGAGCAAACAAATCTGTCTTGGAAGAAGTATTGCAAGAATGATTCTTAGAAAATAGGATTATTGTGTTACTCTGGGTAGACTAGAGACACGAATTCATAGACACATACAAGAGCAATTAAATATTGAGAAAACATCCTAGCCTGGTCCAGATCCAGTCCCTAAGTTCAATATTAGTGCATTTGTCTGATACTAATCTATAAGTCCTCTTCAGACTCTGGAAACACTTCCAAAGATGCCGAATGCAGGAAGATTGCAGGTCAGTGGGTGCAAAGTCTTATGTATCTAGTGTTAGTAGAAGCATCTCAATGCTGGCAGGAATCTCCATGTGGCTCCTTCAGTTCCCAAGGTATGGAGTCTATCAGCATAGTGCCATGTATCTAATCATCAGAGTGTCTCTCAGTGAGTGAGTCTTGTCAGTAGAGAGTCTTCAAGTGAGTGAGCAGAAAGAGAACCTGTCTCCCGCCTCCAAGGAAGAAATCCAGGAATTCCCAGAATTCTCAGGAGTAGGCCATGCCCACAGACTGGCCTCATTGATTATATCTTGATTGACAAACTTGACTCCACCCCTTCACTCATAATTCTATCAACTTGACATTGGATTATGTAACTACGACAGGCCACACCTTGCCAATTTGACACTTTCTCATAAATCTTTTGTCATATCCAATTTTGAAACAAACAATAATGAAATCATATCTTTACTTAACAGCATAAAATTAAAATTCATATAATTTTATATATGCCATCTTCATTTAAGCATAACATTCTGTAAGTGAACAAAACAAAAAAATTCTATATCTAACAATTGCCATTAAGTAACATCTACTCCCTAATCCTATAACCCTATGAATATATTCCCCTGACAGTGAAAGTTTATAAGCCAGCCACTTTATGCCTTTATCTGCACTATTTGGGCTATCCAATTTCTTTTTGCTGGTGTTGTTGTTTTTGTTTGTGTTTTGGGGCACATCACTTCCCTCTGATGGTCGTGGGAGCTACCCAGGCTTGCTGTTGGTGTATTTGAACCACCAAGCCAGTGGGCCGCAGTCCCGCACTCAACAACTATGCCACTAGAGCTCAACATGGGGTATCCAATTTCTATAAGGGTCATTTCAATTAACCCAGTGCTCTGAGGACATAATCATATTCTTTGATGTGAAGAGTCTTCAATCCATTTGAAACCTTTTGATATCTGTATCAATTAGCAAAGTCAAATCAGGACAGGGTCATCTATAAAGTCTGCAGCAATGTGCAGCAGTTCACAGACTAAAATATCTTCTCTTCATCTCGTCAAGCTCTAATCAGCTCTATGGGGGCTGCCTCACCAAGGTGTCCATCAGTTGCCTTGCATTAGATCAGTGGTTCTCAACCTTCTTAATGCTACAACTCTTTAATACAGTTCCCCATGTTGTGGTGACCTCCAACCACAAAATTTTTTTGCTACTTCATAACTGTAATTTTGCTACTGTTATGAATAGGGGACCTCTGTGAAAGGGTCATTTGACCCTCAAAGGGATCACAACCGACAGGTTAAAAACCGCTGTCTTAGATCATGGCCCCATCACAAATTCTCAACAAACTTAGGCCCCTTATGCTAGGTCCTGAACTTCAGACCAGTCTACAAGCACTCATCTCCTATTTTTCTAATCTACCCAGACTCATGTATTATGGTACCAGGAGTGGGCTACGAGAGAAACAAATCATAAAGTTGGAAAGTAGATGTTTGACTTCTGCCTCATGTTAGTGCTTCTTCTTGGGCTAGTCAGAGGTCAGATAAGTCCACAAAGTTGATTGGATTGTTTTCTGGAAAGCACATGTGAAGTTAAGGTTTCAATTAATTTGTTTGGTTTCTGTCTTTGGTTGTTCCTCTTTTAAACAGCAAACATTAATGTTGTTAATAAATATTTTGAGCCCAGGGATAGAGTGCACTCCTTGAATTTTTAAGAGATGATGCCATTTAGGGAAAACAGCTAACAGAAGGTCAAAATGGCTGACAGAAATTCTGTCTTGAGTATTATGCTCTCAAGAGGCCTAATCCCATACTTTGTATCAATAGAAGAGTTTAAATAAGGATTAAATTGTGCAAGATAAAGATTGAACTTGACTTTTAAGAATGGTTTTTAGGATATAGAGTACCATGGACTGCCAAAAAAAAAAGAAAGAGTTCTGTCTTGGAAGTATACATAGCCACTAGGCTCCTCATACACAAAGTCTCCTGTGCTATGGACATGATGCAAACAGAGGCCACTCCCTGGAGAAAGACATCATACTTTGAAAGTGGAGAGGCCACGAAAAGGGGGAGGTTCCTGATGAGATGGATTGCCACAATGGCTGCAACAATGGGCTCAAACATAAGAACACTGGTTAGGATGGCAATTAACCAGTGTTTTTCTCCATTGTGCACAGATTCACTATGAGTCAGAACTGACTCAGTTGAACCCAACACCAGTATAGCAACAATAGCACTGATTTTCTTAATCTCTAGACGTAGGATCATGGCCACAGACCCACTGTTGGTGAGGATTACAGAAGTCACAAAGTCCATCATCACAGTGACTCAGTCAGTTCCAGGCTGTCAGCGTGTTCTGTCTACCCATGACTGTAACAGAAATGGCACACAGTACAACTTCAATTGATTCCAATTAAGTGTCTCTCACTTCTCTTGAAGAGGCTAAAGAAAAGATCAGCACCCCTGCCAAGATTATATCTTAATTTTTTTCCAAGCAGTATTCTGGATTTAAAGTAGTTGATTGGTACATTCTTCTCAGTTGTTTCAGTAGGCAGTGGACTGTATTAGAAAGATCATATGTCACTACTCCACTAAGTTTATATTACCTAATATTAACTGAAATTCATGTTTTGATTGCTTTACTTTGCACATTTCAGTAACAGGTTGGCTAGAGTTCAGCCTGGGTTGGAAATGCTCTGCTTTAGACTCTTGATTTCATTCCTAGCAGTGTTTGCTCTTTATATCAGCTATTCTTTAGTTTTTAGAGATTTCTTGTAACAACTCAGGATCTTGTTACTTTTGTCCCCTGTTAAAGTTAGTAACCCCTTATGTTACAGGTTCTACTATTCAGATTACAATTTTATTTTGCAATTTCCCAACTTGATCGAGATGGGTGCAGATCCCAAATGTCCTAGCATCATCATTATATATTAAAGAGTAAATATTCCTATAGAGAGGCTAGACTTGTCAAACGGATAAATAACTTTACTGTTCTATTTAGACGAAATACATTCTAGATGTAAGGACACAGAAAAGTTAAGAATCATAAGATGAAAAATATATTCTTGGAAAATACTAGCAGAAATAAGAAGCTATTAAAAAAACGCACTGCCATCAAGTCAACTGTGACACAAAGCAACATAACCAGTGAACAGGTTAGAATTGTCATTGTGGTTTTTCAAAATTATAACTGCTTACTGCAGTACAAAGACCCATCTTCTCCTACAAAAAAGCAACTATAGTTACACTACTCTCAGTCAAACAACAATTTGCAGGAAGAAGAATAGCTAGAAATAAAGATGGATTTTTTTAGGTTAGAGGGTTAGTCTCTAAGAAAACAAATCTAAATGTGTAAATGTATATATGTACTATGTACCTAATTACCTCTTCAACATATAGAAAATAAGATGAGAGAACTGAAAGGGAACAACACACACAGTGAAAGAATCTACTTTTTTTGATTTACCTCATATTTTTCTGCTAGACACTCATAAGACTTGCTGTATCTATGATTGCTTTTTAGTTCTGAAAATTCCTCAACCATTATATCTTTAAATAATCCATCTTCCTAATGTGATCACTTTCCTTTCTGGTACTCAAATGATTTCATATTTGTATTACTTATTTTGTTCCTTCTCTCTTCATAGGTCTTTTCAACTGGCCTACTATCTACTTTCAAAATTATATATATATATATATATATATATATAATTTGATTGGGGCCTGTGTCAGTCAGTATGCTAGAGTAATAAGTCCACAGAAACTTATTTGTATGAGAGCTTTATATAAAGGGTAAGTGCTCATCAAGAAAACATCCCAACCCAGCATTGCCCATGCCCACAAGTCCAACATTTGCCCATATGTCCAACATCAATCTAAAAAGTTCTCCTCCATCTCACAAAATACACACAATGATGCCAATTGCAGGAGGAAAGCCAAATCAGTGAATGAGTAAGCATCTCAACTCTGGCAGGGGGTTCCAACATGGCTGCTTGAGCACTCAAGGCTGCATCAGGGTAGGTCCATGTGACTTCTCTTCAGGGATGTCTTGCAGCAAGAGAACCTTGCCAGCTGAAGCAGGGAACTGCCTAAGACAGCTGCACCCTGATCTGACCATCAGAAAGCAAGACATCTGAGAACTAGAAAGGCAAGGCTCACTGAGCCATTTATTTCTCCACCCTTCAATTAACCCCACATGTGTTTATCAGCCAGGTTGGCACAATAAACTATCTCAGAATCTCTTACAGCTCTTAGCAATCCATTCATCAATTAAATCAAGCACATTTGTACATTTGTTGCCATCAACATTTAAAAAACATTTTCTTTTTACCTGAGCCTTGGTATCAGTTCTTTTTTCCCTCCCCCACCGTCCACCACCCTCATGAATCCTTGATAAACTATAAATTATTATTATCTTCATATTTGACACTGACTGCTGTTCCCCTTCACACATGTTTCTGCTGTTTGTCCACTCAAGGGTTAGGGGGTTGTACAGCAATCATTGTGATTGGTTCCCTCTTTCTCCCCCTTCTACCACTCCCCACCATTCCTTACCCTCAAGGTATCACTACTTCCATTATTATTTCTGAGGGGTTTATCCATTCTGGATTCCATGGGCCCAAGAGCTCTTATTTGTATATGCTCCATTCTAGCCTGATTTATAGGTAGAATTTATAGGTAGAACTCACATCATGGGAGTGGGGGCAGGACACATTAAAGTACTAGAGAAATGTTGAGTGCCTCCTTGGTGCTATATTTTACCCTTGCTGGTTTATCCCTTCCTTGTGACCCTTCTTTGAAGAGTTGCTCAATTGTATACAGATGGGCTTTAGGTCTTTACTCCAATCTGCCTTGTTCACATCAAATATGATTGTTTATTTTGGGTCTTCTAATGCCAGATACCTGACCTTTGTTGACACCTCAGGATCACACAGGTAGGTATATTTCTTCCATGTGGGTTTTTTTTTTTTTGCTTACTTGATAAAAAGACACTTGTTTACCTTAAAACCTTTAAGACTCCAGACCCTTTATCTTGCAATAGCTGGGCACCAACATCTTTCTTCACCACATTTACCTATTCACTAAATTTGATTTTAGCAATCTTGTTGGGAAGTTTGGTATCACAGAATACCAAGTTAATAGAACTCTGTTCTTGTGTTAAGGGAGGACTTGAGTAGAGGCCCAATATCTGTCTGCTACATGATTCCTAACATATATATACCTATTGTTTTATATATGAATATATTTATGTATATTCCTTTATTTATGCTTCTATTTTTTATTTCTTTTTAATTTCCTTTATTAATCATGGGACCTGGTCACAGTTTTTTAAAGTCTAGACTAGTTTTCCATTGGTTTTCCATATTTTATTCTCACATCAAAGCTTTTAAAAACAAAGGGGCACAAGCATTTGCACTTATCCATACTTTTTTAAGTGGCTTGATGTCTTTTCTTTAGACTATTTTGTTACTCAGCAGCCAGGTCTAGTGTAGGTTCTGCCCATGATTCCCATTTTCTGATTCCATGTAGCATACCTGTTGTTGAAAAGATTCCTCCAACAATACCATAAAGTCTTATGAAGAATTTCCAGAACAGCATATGCTCCTCAGTCATTGTTACCATCAGAGAACTGATTTCATAAACATCCCAGAGACTCCATGGCTGCCCACAGCATGGTTAATGACATGCTCCCTTTGTGTCACAGAAAACTGGTGAGTGTCTGCTGAAATTTTACATGTATGTAATTTTGTTGGCACAACTGCAATAAAATATTGGAACATTTGGTTGTGATCTACATCAACTTCTTCAGTCCCATCTAAAGGATTACTAATTCCTGGCACGAGCTCTCCAAAAGACAAATGACTTTTTTATGAGAAAAGTTGTAAGAGTCATGGTTGACAAGAGCTGCCCAGTGGGCATGACCTCGGGGATGTAGAATTGCCTTGGCCACAGTTATGTGAAAATTCCCCGCTACTTTATTGACATAGAGATGACCCCAAATCCTGCATGCCCCTGGATAATTGTCCCTTGATGGAAGTGCTGTTGATGGATGCACTTTTAAAAGCACGTTTAAATAACACATCTTGAAGTGAATGTTCTTCTTGTAGCCAACTTTGTATCAACTGCAGCATTCTCTGCCGTTCTTTTTGCTGTGGTGAAAGATCAAATATTGCTGGTTCATAAACTAGACCTTCTGCAGATGCAATTACTGTTTCCGTTAAATCCAACATATCAGCTCCAACATACTGACACTTCATGTCAAGAGTAATATCTTTATTGATTCTCAATTTGCTAGAAAAATCCTTGTCTACTTCATAGTCATACTTCATCTGTGTATCTTGATACAATGAAAATTCCGTTATGGTTACTAAAGCCATAGTGGTAAATGCAATTAGAGAAACTTTACCACCACAGGCTCTAGATAGCTCTCAGAAACCTCCAGAAAGGCATCCAACTCTTTCACCAAATTTAAGAGTTTTTCTCTGATTCAGTCACTTCATCTTCAGGAAAATTCTCCTCTTTTGCCTTCATATAGTTATGCTTGTGTTATGGCCCCAGCTGACTGCCATGTTTCACTGAAGCCCGGGTCACCCGGACTCGCTAGTTATACTTCTATAAATGTCTTTTGCATCCTAAATCTTTCTTCTATTTACTTTTACTTTCCTCCTGTCCCATGATCATGTTTGACCTTCATCAGCTCTCAGTAATTCCTTTTGGGTAGGTTGCCCTTGATCAACCATCACCAGGCATTCTATGAAATCCTTGTCATAGATATTAGGTCTCTTGCTGTTACTTTGTCCCTGGGTTTGTCAGTTCCCTTCTCCCTTTTCCCCACCTCCCTTGTTCCCTGTGTCCCCTGCCCCTTGGAACCATTTGATTTTTCCTTGGGATTGTTTATCTTGTCTATCTTAGATAGATAGACATGAAGAAGTAAGAGGAGGAGGAGGAGAATGAGGACGAGGACAAGGAGAAGGGGTGATGTTGGCTGCAAATAGTTCTAGGTCTGTCTGTTGACCTTTATGTATGTTTTATGATCAAGTCTGATGAGGTGCTAAACCCTACACTCCACGTCTGAAGTCTCTTTTCAGGATACATCAGGTACTTCAATGCTTTGCTCCCTTTACTACTCTATTGAGCTTCCATTGTGTTTCACACCTGGGAGCAGTGCAGTGGTAGTGGTGGTGGTGGTGTCAGACTGGCCATAATTCCCACATTGTGTCTTCAGTGCTACCCTCTACAGTGCTGTGGATCAGTGAGGGGGTGTCTTGTCCTGGGGTTGGCCCTGCAGTCCTCTCTGTGCTTTGGCTGGTCTGAAGAGGAGTGTACTCCTTAAGATTTAGTGGGGAAGATATGGTTCTCTCTCTCTTTCTCAATCTCTCTCCCTCTTAGTTTGCTCCCTGTTGTCTGGCATGACCCACCACTCTCCCCAGGCTCTATCTTCAGTGTAGGCCTCCATAGTGCAATCATCTGGGGAGAGTGTTGATTTATCTGGGATTGGAGCTGGCCTTGTCAACCTCTCTGTTAGTTTTCAGCTTCATGCCAGTATGGTATGTTGCCCTCAAAGCTTGCCATACAAGGCTGAGGTCTGGTTCCTCTCTTAATTTTCTGTGGAGACATAAATAATATCCTCCCCTTGGGTGGTTTAATGCCACATTCTCCCACTATCCAAATCCTTTTTTTCTCCTTCCCCTGCTTTTTAACTGGCTGCCATATGCATCCTTGTGTTCAGCTCATCCTTGTTTGAGTGCCTGGGCCTCAGCACAGGAATTTATGCATTTAGTGGCTTTTGCCCTATGTCTCAATGTTCTTTTGAAACTTATTTCAGTATACTCATGTTGTACATGTCCTTTTGTGTTTGGAGTGCTTTGCTTAGAATAATTACCTCCAATTCTTCCCATACAACCTTGTGCTTCAAGCATTCATAACTGCTTTTTAGAGATGTGTAGTACTCTATTATATGCTTATACCAGCATTTTAAATTCATTTGATTATTGATAAAAAATTTAGGCTCTGTCCAACCTTGAGTTCTGTGATTCTCCTTGGGCTTATTCTTGTCCATGGAGTGAGGTCAGGGTCTTGCTTCATAGAATTTGTTGAAGAGGAGGGTATCTGTATCCAATTTTATATTTGGAGGGATACTTAGCAGAGACCAGTTTTCTGTATGCTGATGACTTCATTTCTGGGATTTTAGTTCTTTAATATTGACCACAATATGTGTCATTATACCAGTATTGGCTGGTATATTAAGTGTGGCTGTATATTAAGTGTTAAAGTCAGGTAAAGCACGCCTTCTGGCTTTGTCCTTCTTGATGAGTTCTCTACTAATTTTGGGTTTCTTCTTTCTCCATATGAAATTGGAAGGCAGATTTTCCAATTCTTTGAAGGAAAATGTATTTGTATAAGGATGGCATTAATCTTACGTAGTGCCTTGGACAGGACTGACAGCTTTACTATATTGAGTCTTCTGGTCCACAAGCATGGGATAGGCATTCTTTTGTGGAGGTCACACTTCATTTTTTATAACAGTGTTCTGTAGTTTTCCTCATTCAAATCTTTTGCATATTTTTTGTTAGGTACATCCCCAGATATTTCAATTTATGTTTGACTATTATGAAGAGTACTACCTTTTGGATATCCTCTTCCGTGGTCTCATCCAATATATATAGCAGTGTGATTGACTTTTGTTTATTGGTCTTGTATCCTGCCTCACTATCATATTCCTCAATTTCTTCCAGCTTTCCTCTTGCAGAGCTTTTGGGGTTTTCCATATATAAAATCATATCACCTATGAATAATAATAGTTTCACCTCTTCATTCCCTAGACAAATACTTTTGTTTTCTTTCATTTGCTTTATGTTGTTAGCTAAGATGTCCAATGTGATGTCAAAATAAAAGTGGGGACAAAGGGCATTCTTGCCTGGTCCTCTTTTTCAGTGTGATTGTTTTGTCTTTTCTCCATTCACCACCACATTGGCTGCTGGTTTTTCATATATAGCTTGTATTATATTGATGAATTTTCCTTCCATTTCTATTTTTTAGCATATTAAACAAGAATGGGTGTTGGATGTTGTTGAATGTTTTTCCCCCATCTATCCATGTTATCCTGTAGTTCTTACCCTTTTTCATATCAATGTGGTGAATAATGCTGATGGACTCTCAGATGTTGAACCATCCCTGAATTCTGGATGAATCAAATTTGGTCATGGTGAATTATTTGCTTCACATACTTTTGTATTCTATCAGCCAGTAATTTGTTAAAGATTTTTGCATGATGTCCATTAGAGATATGGGTCTACAGTTCTCAATTCTTGTAGGATCCTTGCCCAGTTAGGCATCAGTGTTATACTAGCTCCATAGAAAGAATTCTGAAGTTTGCTGCTATTTTTCTATGCTCTGGAAGAGTTTGTGTAGGATTGGTATTAGCTTTTCCCTGAATGCTTGAATGAATTTCCCTGTGAAGTAGTCTGGCTTTTTTGCTTGGTAATCCCTGGAGAACCTTGTCTATTTCATCTATTGCCATGGATCTGTTGAAGTGCTTAACATCCATCTAGGTTTATCAAGGGAGGACTTGTTTTTCCAAGTGTTTGTCCTTGTCTTCCAAGACTTTTGTAGTGCTTTGTAATTATCCTTTTGATTTCATTTGGGTCTGTTGTACTGTCTCTTCATCACACATCCTGGATATTGAAATTTGTTTCTTCCTTTATTTGGTAAGGCTTGTCAATGGTCTGCCAATTCTGTTAATCCTTTCAAAGAACCAGCTTTTTGCTGCTTTGGGCTTTTGCATTTTTTTCTTGATTTTTATTATTTCTTTTCTTTTTTCAATAGTAGGATTGACCTGTTAATTCTGCTCTAACTGCTGGAGGTTTGTGCTGGCATATCAATCTTAAGTCCCTTTACCTTTTCTCATAATACATAGTAATAACATAATTATAAATGTGTGCATTTATTGGTTTGAAAGCTTCCTATGACAACTACTTTTGTTGTGTACCAAAAGTTATGGTAGGTTGTATTTTTATTCTCATCAGTTTCCAAAAAATCCTAATTTCGCTCTAATCTGGGTCAGTACCACTAATTTTGCAGTAGAAAGTTTTTCTTCCTCAAAAATTTCCCCTTGTTTTCTTAATCATCCTTTTGTTGATGCCTAGTCTTATGGTATAGTTGTCCAAGAGGCATGTCTGAGTGATCACTATGTGCTTGACAAGCTCAACTTGTTCCCTAGCACGTGATTTATCTTCAAGAATGTACCATGTGGGCTTGAGAAGAATGTGAAAATTTTTCATTTGGGTGGGGAGCTTTGAAAATGTCTATCAGGTCAAGTCAATTGTAGAGGCTAGTTCTGTCGCTTCCTCGTTAAACTTCTTTCTCTGTGATCACTCTTTCTTGAAGAGTAGTATGTAGTATGTATTAAAGTCACTTACTATGATTGTTCAGACTATGATTTGTTTTTTTCATCTTTTAGAGCATTTGATGGATTTCATCAGTCTCTCATTGGATACATATATATTTGTTATCCTCACTAGTTCTTGGTCTATTGTTCCCTTAGGCATTAAATAGTGTCCCTTCTTATGTCTTATATTGAGTTGCACCTGGAGACCAATTTTGTCGGAAATTAGGATTACAACCCCTGTTTTTTTAATTGTCATTTGCTTGATATGCTTTTTCCAGCCTTTGATTCTTAGGCTATTTTTGTCTGCAAGGTTCAGAATTGTCTCTTGTAGATAGCATGTCAGTGGGCTGTGTTTTCTAAGCCAGTCTGCTACTCTGTGTCTTTTAATGAGTGAATTCAGTCTATTGATGTTTAGAGTTATTACATCCATCTGTGAACTCTGTGATGTCACATTGTTTGTGTTGGGTGTTTTCCTACATCTTTCTTATCAGAATGTGAGTGTGTGTTTCATTCTTGCCTTCTTATCACCATTGAACCAATGTTGTCTTGGGCATTGTTTTCAGTGTGTTGCGGTGGTCTCGTTATTGTGCTGGGTGAGTGTTGTTCTACTGCCCATACTGGTGAAGTAAGAATTTTTTGTAGACGTTTTTTGTTGCTGTTGTTTTTTTTAACATATTTTTTCCTATCTGGGAAGACTCTTACTTCTCCACCAATCTTGACAGACTGGGTAGAGTACTTGGGTTTTCTTAATTTTCTTTTAACTTTTGGAGTCCATTACTCTGCTCTTCTTTATGGTGTTCAATGATAGATCTGACAGTATTCTTATTTGGTTACCTTTTTAGGTGACTTCCTTTTTTCTCTGGCTGCTCTTATGATTTTTTCCCCCTTTCTTTAAAGTTGGATAGTTTGCCTATTAAATATCTTGGCAACTTCTCCCTGGGATGTAGTCTAGCTTGTACTTTTTGCCACCTGAATGGTTACCTGATTTTCATTTATTAAGCTGTGGACATGTTCCTCTAAGAATTCCCTTGTAGGGCTGAGCCCCGGTGGCGTAGTGGTTGTGCGCGGGACTGCGGCCCACTGGGATGGAGGTTCAATTCCGGCTCCCAGGAGCAAAGGCTGGGCCTCCTACTCCCACCACCTGAGGGCAGTGATGCCTGAAAAAAAAAAAGAATCCCCTTGTTATTTTAGCTGTTGGCTTCTTTGTTTTGTCTTTTTCCATTAGTGCAATTATTCTAATGTCTATTTCTTTTCATAGCATCAGTCACTGGTTTCATGTTTCCTTCAGCTTCTGCAATTATCTTGTTTGAATGCCTTTCCCATTTGTTGAAGTCTGTGTAGGTATTCTTGAGGTCACTAATATGATTTTTCTGCTTCTTCTAGTCTGTTGGTAAAGTCTGAGAATTTATTTGCTTGTTTAACCTTGGTCTTTAACTCTTGTTATTTTCGTTGGTGCATGATTTTTATTTCCTCTATCATTTCAGCCCTTTTCCTGTAGTGATTTCCTCATATCCTGTATGACTCCAAGAATCATCTGAAAATTTCTTTCTGTGACAGTTCAACATTTGCATCTTTTATGAACATTTTTAAGTTCAGGACTTCCTCTGACACAGCATTTTGCTTTTCCTAATTTTTCATTGAAGCTGTTGAGGCAGTTTGCTGTCTGTATCATTTTAGGGGAGTTTAAAACTATTTTCCTGGGAATCAAAGAGCCCTGGGATCTCTATTTTGAAGGTTGCTAAGAATGCTTCTGAGGGCTGCCTCGAGCCAACTGCCTTGGGGATTTGGGCTGCCTCCGGCCCATTGTTTGGAGGTTGGATTGGATGGCCCTCTCAATTGATGCTCGCCAGAGGGTTTCAGGCAGCGAACGCGACACTGTGTACATTGGGTGAGGAGCCACCTCAATTTTGTGGAGAGTTACTGAGGGAATCTTTGGGGATGGGAGGGCGGGGGGCAGGGGTAGATTGAGGTTGGCAGCTGGAAGCACACTGTGGTGCCAGTCCAAGGAGGGCTGATGGTCTATCCATGGTCAAGGGCTGACCTTGCAGGGGTGTGGTGAGGTCTGGGGACTCACCTTTGAGAGGAAATTGTTCTGGTGATTATTAACTGTCTTTCAAAGATTCTTTGTCATGCTTCACACTGAAAGAATCAGTTTTTGGAATGGGCTATAGTTTTCAGCTCTTGTTGGCTTTTCCAGTTTTATTATGTTAAAGCTCCGTAGGGTGTGTTCAGGGGATCTCCTATCCGCCATGTTTTTTATGTTAAAACTATGTTAATGGGCCAAGTTTCTGGTGGCTTACATTCAAAGTTACACATAGCAACATAGTCCTGGATTGAAAGCATTTTTAAAGGTTCTTTATTATAATTAGTTTGTAGGTACCCTGGTATCAGGCTGTGCTATGCTCTCCCCCTGGAAAGGAAGACCAGAACACGTGAGTGGGTTTGGGGCCCACTGCATATGAATTGCCCTGGGTCCCTCCTGCATAGCTCCATAGGCTGTTCTCTGGGATCCATGCTTGACCACGAGTATATATCTTAGGCACTCTGCAATTGCAGCAAATTAATGTCTACTTTTCTGTTGTTACCCACACTGAGAGGTGGGGAGCTATTCAGGGGGGAAACGTGATTGCCTGTGCAGTTTCTTTATTCCAGGGCAGGGAGAAAAAATACAAAGTTAGATAATATGGAAGCCAGGAGGCCTACAGAGAGGAAACCTCTGTGTGAGTCCTTATGGCTAGTTCTCAGAGATCTCTGTGATCCTGAGATTATTGCCACCTTTGTACAGTAATCTGGAGAAAGTACTGCAAACTGTGAGTCCCAGGAAGGGGTCGTGGGTGCCATCCAGTTTAACTTGGTGAGAGTTTAGCAGAGCCTGCAGGCCGATGAGGTGAATTTAGAGAGTTTCTGCAAACTATCACATTACTTCATTGTGCAAATCAGAGGAGGAGGTCTGATCCACAGACCCTGGTACACTTCAACTCTAACTCTATTTTTGACAACAGGCTTCCCACAATTAGTTTCTTATCTCTTAATTTTGTAATCTAAAAGTAGGGGCAGTAGGTAGTTGATTCTACCTAAACAGCATTTTGGAAGCTTTTCTCTACTTTTTCTAATTTTTTCTTCAGCATTCCCTTTAAAGTCATTTCAACTACTATTAAATTTCTTTCTTTAAAAAAATAATTTTATTGGGGGGGTCTACAACTTTTATCATAATACAAACATACATAGAGTCAAGCGCATTTGCACATTTGTTGCCATCATTATTCTCAAAATATTTGCTTTCTGTTTGAACCCTTGGTATCCTAATTGTTTCTCCTTCCTCTCCACTCTCTTCTACCCCTTCAACCATAGATAATTCATAAATTATTATTATTTTATCATGTCTTTCTGTCTGATATCTCCCTTGATCCTCTTTTCTGTTGTCCGTCCCTCAAGGAAGGAGTTATATGAAAATCCTTGTAATTGCTTCCCCCTTTTGACCCTACCTTCCCAGTGTCAGCACTCTCACTCTTGGTCCTGAGGGGATCATTTGTTCTTTATTCCCTGTGTTTCTAGTTCCTATCCAGACCAGTGCTCATTTCCTGATCTAGCCAGATTTGTAAGGTAGAATTAGTTAGGATCATGGTTGTGGGGGTGTAGTGGGGGTGGTGGTTGGAAGCAATTAAGAACTAGAGGTAAGTAGTATGTTTCATCATTGCTGCACGGCACCCTGACTGGCTCATCTCCTCCCCGTGATCCTTCTGTAAGAGGATATCCAATTGTCTACAGATGTGCTTTGAGTCTCCAATCTACACTGTCCCTCATTCTCAATGATAAGACTTTGTTCTTTGATGCCTTATACCTTCAATACCTCATGATCACACAGGCTGGTATGCTTCCATGTGGGCTTTGTTGCATTTGAGCTAGACAACCTCTTGTTTACCTTCAAGCCTTTAAGACTCTACATGCTGTATCTTTTTTTTTTTTTGGGGGGGGGGGAGCTTCACTGCCCTTTAGTGGTCATGGGAGCTACACAGCCTTGCTGCTGCTGGATTGGAACCATCAAGCCAGTGGGCCACAGTCCCACACTCAACCACTACGCCACCGGGACTTAGTCCAGATGCTGTATCTTTTGATAGCTGGGCACAATCGGCTTTCTTCACCACATTTGCTTATGCATCTGCTTTGTCTTCAGTGATCCTGTCAGGAAGTTGAGCATCATGATCACACAAGCAAGTGGTGGTTTCATGTGGACTTTGTTGCTTCTGAGCAAGATAGCCACTTGTTGACCTTAAAACACAATGGTGAACTCATGAAGCACATTGCCACTTGTGAAGAATTGGAGGAAGTCCTGCTATGTGAAGGTAGGCAAGCACAAAAGGACAAGTACAGCATGAGTCCACTGAGGTAAGATTTTAAAAAATGGGACACAGGGGAAAAGTTCTTTTATACACACATCCCTGGGGTGAGGTCCAGCAACTATGGCAGAGGTCAAACCCAACCCAAGGATACATACAACTACTGTTAATTTTGGTTAGGGTTAGGGGGAAAAAAACTACAATTAATTTCAATTATCAAAAACTTTACTCCTAAAATTATTAGTTAAGTCATATTTATGGTTTCATCTTTTCAGGTTCAAACATATTTTCTTCAATACATGAAACAGTTATTTTAAGATTAATATCTTCTATTACAATAAATGGATAATTGTGACTTTCATTTTTGTGGTTATTTGTATTGGTTATAGTTGGCAATTTTTATGGAATGTGGATATTTTATATGAAAAAAATATAGAGGTTATGGATGGTGTTATCATCTTTAAGCGAGGTTCATTTAGCCAACATGGAAGTATAGAGCAGTTTAATGTACTCATAGATGATTTTATTAGTTTGCTTTTGTTTGTTGCTTTTTTGTTTTGCTTTATTATATTTCATGTTTATCTTATTTTTGTTTCTATGACAATGAAGTCTTAAACACATGTATACCCACAACCTGCATTTTCTAACAGAAATTCAATGGTATTAGATCTCATCTTCCTCTTAAATTCTAATTAGCAGCATTAAAATAAAAACTCGTCTTTGGTTGTCTGTGGTCTTATGTATATCTTCTTACCATGTAGCCCCTTCAGCCTAAGATTTTGGTAAATATTTTCCAATGAAAACCATAAGTACAGGACAGGTTACTGTACATCTCTTTTCTCCAGGACCTTAGTTCTTTAAGTTCTAATTGCCTTAGAAGTCTCATAAAACCCAGGAGATCAGCAAACATTTGACTTGTTTCAGTTACAACCAAACATTTGGCTTTTCAGTGAAAATTAGGGCCTTCACAGTTTTTTTTAACTTCTCTATTACACTAAGAACAAACTCAGCTCAATGCTCAGTAGCTTCTTTCTGTAGAACTATTTGCCCCCTGCTCAACTTTCTTTAATGACCCCCTATCCATACCTACGATACTACTTTTGTTAGCAATCTAGCTTATCTTCTTATTTTATACATTCACAATGCATCTCTAGGACATTTTATGTGCACTTAAGCTTAGAATTAAATCTGCCTTCTAACCCATTTTTAGGTCTTTAACTGAGGTTACTTTCATTCTGGTCAGTTGCTGCCAATGCCAGGCAGAGACACAGCAAGTATCTGGAAGCAATCAATATGTTTTTATTTAATAAAATCATAATATCTGGCTAACTTCATATTGTTTGTTTGCAGAAAGAATTTGAGTTTCTTCTCCTACTCCTTTAAAAAGTGGGAAAAAATACCTTGTGACTTAAAATAGGGTCATAAAGATTATGCAAATATTTGGAAAGCAGCATAGTTTGAACACTTAATTGAAAAATGCAATATAAATATTACGTTTTAAAAGCACGATATGTAGCAAATGCAATGTAGATTTCTAAAAGAAGTGTTTTGGTGTTTCATCTGAATTTAGTGTTGAATGGTAACTAATGAAGTGTTTGTCTAGTATTCTAAAGAGGCAATTCAATTGCCTATGTGTAGATAGATAGCATTGGTTCCTTTTGATCTTGCAGACCAACGCACTTTATAGTATGATAAATTGTACCAGGTTCAAAAATCATCCAAATGATGTTATCTGTATTACCATTGCCTCTCCTTACTATTTCCCAATTTATATTTTCTCAAAGAAAGAAATAGCAATTTGTGAAGGTTTACAAATTTCAACATTTAACTTTTTAAATGGTTGCATTTTTATTCCACACCTTCACATGCAAATTGTTTGTCTTTCTTGAATCTTTGATAAAGAATCAGAAGAAATATTCACATTTTCAAAACCCATCCTAAAAAAAAAAAATCAGTCAATTAAACAAAGGTATAAGATAAGAGTTTTACATACCAATGCCAGTGTAAGTAAATCCTCACTTCCCTGAGGAAACAGAAGGTAAGCTTACCATTTTAAGAGATTATCAGGAAAAGGTTATAAAAGAATGATACAAATCTAGAAAAGAATTAGAATTTTCAATTCACAAAAGGAATTTATTTAATTGCACTCAGTGTTACTAACAAGATGGTTTGTAATAACAAACTAGAACACGAAGCTATTGACAATGGTTTCAGTCAAGATGGCTTTTCATTTTCTTCTTAGTCTTTCTGTTCTGTCGCTCATCTTCACTTTATCACCAATTTGCTGGGAGACACTGGGAAAAACTCACAGCTTACATTTTGCCAAGCATGATGTCCTCCAAAGATTGGTCTCTCTCGACAATATCTCCAAAGTATATCTGTATATAGATGGCAATTAATATAGTCTTATTATTTCTTTTATTTCTCCAACACTGCTGCTGATTTTTCTTGATAAAGTACTGCATCTCTGATTATTTTCTCTGCATACAGTTTGAACAAGTATGATTAAATAACACAACCTCAATGAACACCTTCCCTGATTTTAAACCATGCAGTATTCTCTTGTTCTATTGGTACAACTGTCTTTAATCCGCATACAATTTCCTCATGCACATTAATAAAGCATTCTAGAATTCTTATTATTCTCAAGATTTTCAAAAGCACTCAGTTGAATGCTTTTGCATATTCAGTAAAACATAAGTAAACGTCATTTTAGGTATTCTCTAATTTGTTCCCTGTCTTTGTGAAAATCCAACCTAAATTTCTAGATGCCCCTGTCAATGTACTGCTGCAACCACTGTTGGATGCTTTTCAACAAAATTTTGCTTCCATGTGCTCTTAATGCAGATGATCTGCATTATCTGTTATCTGCAGGTTTTGTGACCGAAACTAAGGGCTCCAATGTAACAACTGTGTGGATGATGCAGGACCAGAAATCGTTTCGTTCATTCTATATGGGAGCACTATGGGTCTCTACCAACTCGAGTACACCTGGTAACAGTAAAATATCTGTGGTCTTAGTTTGATTTTCATTGGCTTTTAAAAATAATTTCCAACTTTCACTTGATCATAGGAACAACTCATGATCTTGCTTATTTTCAGCTGTTGATATTGAGCTTCTTAATTGACTCTTTCTACAGATATAGCCAATTTCATTGACTATATTTATTTTCTTTTTTCCCTATATTTCATCCAGAGAAATCCCCCACTTTTGCTTTTGAAAAGGGTATATGCTATGACAAAGGCATTGATATTGCAAAATCCTATCATGTGATCTTTATCACCACGACCATTTTTTTCACATATTGTTCCTTCTTGTTTCCACTTTTGCATTCCAATAACCAATAATTACCAATGCATCTTGTTTGCATATTTTATCAATCACAGATTTAAGATGTTGATAAAATTCTTCTATTTCTTCATCACTAACTTTTGTGATTGGTGCATAAATTTGAAAAATAGTTATGATAAATGAGTTTATCTCTATATGGATAGATGTTATCCTATCACAGACAGCATTGTACTTCCAGAAAGATCTTGAAATATTGTTTTTAACATGAATGCAATGTCATTCCTCTTCATTCAAAATGACCAGTACCAGTCCTTTATAACTCACTAATGCCTAAGATATCTTTCTTTATGTGCTCCATTGTTTTAGATACTTTCTCAGTTTTTTTAGATTCCTAAAAGTATGAATTGATATATATATATATATTATATTCCAAGTTTTAATTACTTATACACATTTATAGCTTTTTTTCTCATTTGAATCATGCCCCATCCGCACATGAAAGCCTCAAAGGTTTTATATCATCCACATCATTATGGTTGACTCTATGATGAGCAGTGAACTTTTCTTCAGTAAGGCACTAATCTTCTGGCACTATGTCTAAGTTCTACTGCTTTTCACTATCTGACAATGTTCTGCTGCTATTCATAAGGTTTGTGTAGATAATTCTTCAGAAACCTACAGCCTTTTCCTTCTTTGTCTTCTGTTCTTTGTCTGGAAGCTTTGCTGGACCCCGATCATTTCGGGTAGGTATTCAGAATATGAGTTACATGCATAAGCCACCGCAGTACAGAAAAACTGACAAAGCGGTTGTTATACATAGTCACTTAAAGCTAATTATATGACTACATAATCAATTCGATTGTAAATATAAACTAGCTTAATATTCAAAGCTCGATGCTTGCTAATTTGTTAGTAACTATGTATTCTCTTGAACTTATTTACCATTTTTGTATCATTATGCTGAAGGCACCACGTAGTTGTGTGATATTGCTTGTCCCTTCCCAGTTTCATGTATAGTGACATCATTCTGGCAATTTTAAATCAGTCCTGAGAGTATTTTTACAATAGCAATTGGAAATCAGGATTTTCCTTTGTTAACTATTAATAAATGTGGTTTAAATGAGTCTGGTGGTTTTGTACTGCTGAGCTGATAGCAGCCCAACTTGTAACCACTATGCTGGCAGGACTTTTAAAGATAGTCTCAGAAACTCACAGGTGCAATTTTATTTTGTACTATAGGATCACTTCCAGCTGGCATCAACTTTATGACAGTAAGTTTGTTTGTTTTGGTTTTCATTTTTATAGGGTCACTATGAATCAGCTTTAATTCTATGGTAGTGAGTTTAGTTGAAATTTCATATATATTAAATTAAACTTGATATGATAATGCAGTTATTACATTGAAAAGAAGCAAGAGACAGAACACAAACAGATATATGTTCTCCCACATTCATTGCAGCACAAAGCACAACAGTGAGCAGCTAGAAAAATCTCAAATGCCCAGCAGCGGAAGAATGCATAGTGAACCTACAGTACATGCACACAGTGGAATATTACACATGCCTAAAAAAATTAACAAAAACATGAAACACTTCATAACATGGATACACCTGGAAACTATAATGCTGAGTGAAGTTAACCAATCTCAAAAGGATAAATATTGTATGAGCCCACTACTATAAGGATAAACACCAAAATGAAGAAAGCTTTTTGTTCTTATGTTAACTTTTATTCCAGCCTCAAAGAGGTAGAGAGTCTGCCTAACATCCTTCAACCACATGTCACCTCTTTCCTTATGTGAACATTTTACAAACCACCTCCACACAGGAAGCAATCACATCAGATGAGGTTGTTCCATCAACATCGAGGAGAAAAGACTATTTCCTGCCATACAACATTGTGATAAGGTCACCACAAATCAAAAGACACTTCCACAAGAATGATAGGTTAATCTTACTGGAAAGTCAAGACTGAATGTCAGGAGTAAAGGAAGTATGTTTTGGAGATGATATTTACATTTCTGCCAGTGATCAAACAGGGAGAAGAAATTTTTTGTGTTGAGAAAAAAATTGCTCAACAACACTTATATAGAAACTAAAGAGAGAATAAGCCTGGTATTATGTTCCTAATTAAACACCTTTGACCTAGTTTCTATACAGTCCTCCTTGATGTGACCTAGGCCATGCACTGCAATATCCTTGGACTTTAGACTTCATCCTTTCAATGTGCACAATATTCTTCATAGGACAATCCATGGTAGAAACTCCACTAAGTGAACTGTGTTTTACCACAAGCTACCTCCTTGTCCTTGGACTTAAGGCTGAAACTCTCTACTATGAGAAGGATAGATGATTTCTATTCCAAGGTTATTTTTGATTTGAATCCCCTGATTTGAGGGTGCTGGTCCAGAACCATATAGTTGAAGCCCTCCTTGTTTTACTAAGAAATATACTAATCTTATAGGAACAGTCCTGTCTTTGTGAATGAAAGTTATTTTTAATTTTGCCTTTTCACGAACCTCTGCACAAATTAAGAATTTATGTAATACAGTTTAGAGCCAGCCTATACTCATAATTTCATTTTCCCAACACTGTGTTAAATTCTATACCAATAAATAAGTTAATGATGCTGTCAAAGGAATTACCTTATGCCCAAGGGAGATGGTTGATGATATAACAATAATGAAACCTCTAAAATGAAACAGAAACATATATATTGGGCTTGCACCTAACTCTACTCCTAGTTTAAGAACAATTGCTTCTTATGACACTGCCCTGCTTAAAGCTTGCCCTCTGGAATATATCAATTTCACAAAAGGTATGGGTGCTACGGCAAAGTGTGGTAAAGAAAGCAGATTGTGGGCAGCTACCAAAAGATTACTGTTTGGGATCTTAGAGGCTTACTCTTAAAACAAGAAGACATCTACATGGGGCATCAACTAAGCAAGAAGACATCTAAATGAGGCATCAACTAAGTCCATATAAAAGAAGCACACCAGCTTTTGTGATCCAATGATGATAAATAATAAGATACAAATCTGAAGAAGAGAATGATATCAGAGAAAACTGTGAACACCCTATTTGCAAAAGGCTATGAATGACAGTAAAAGGCCAAGAACCATTTGCAGACTCCCTATATGGATTAAGCCTCCTGTGATTTCCCTCTGACACAGTTGAGGGTTGTGAATAACCTTCCTATCAGGTAGAGAGCATTGTACACTAGATTGGGGCAGATGTATCATAGCTAGGTTTAAATATAATACCATATCATTTTACTTCCCTTTGACCCATTTTAAAGTTACTTCATAAATAAAAACAATCAGAAAGTAAAATACATGTATATAGAGCCTCCAGTTTTATTCTCTCATCAGGTACCAGGGATATGAATAATCTTGCTAGTATGCAGAATGCAATGGGAAATGGATTGTTGTGGAACCAGTCAGATTCAAGTTCAACAACTTATCATTTAATCTCCCATTTGACCCATCTTAAATCTGATCTGAATTTTTAATATTTTATCCTTTCTTTTCTATTGGAGTTTTTCTCTAGTTTATTTTATTATTATGTTTTTTTATTTTTATTGATCATTTTATTGGTGCTCTTACAGATATTGTAACAATTCATAGATCAATTACATCAAGCAATGTTGATGCTGCTGCCATCAATGTTTTCATAACATTTTTTTTCTACTTGATTCCCTTGAAATCAGGGCCTTTTTATCCCCTCCCACTCCCACCCTATCACACTTGTGAGTCCTCAATAAATTATATATGTATATATTTTTTCATATCTTATACCATCCAGTGGTGCTCTAACATTTTCTATATATGCCTTTCTCACCAACATGCTTTTAGTTTTTCAGTTTTCTTTTCAGAATTAATTCGATTTGTTTTCATAATTATATCTTAAGTCCACTATTCTTTCTATAGTTTCACTGTGCTATTAGTACCAAATTGTCAATATTTTATTTTACGTTTGATATTGTTGGGTATTATCCCTAAAGCTCTATTTGGTTATTTTTTATGACATACTTCTTTGCTTACTATATTCATTCTTTCTTTTAATGTTTACCATGTTTATCATATTTACAATAACTGTCTCAATATTTGAATCTGCTAATTCCATAGTACCTGTCATATCTTGGTCTATTTTCAGTTACTGATTTTCTTCTTTGATATGCTTAACCTTTTGTTTCTCAACAATTTTTGTAATACTTGATATTGTTAGAACTTGTAAATGATAAATTGTTGCTGAAGGATTTACTTTCATTTTCTTACTTTAAAGGTTATAAAGTTTGGTTTACCAGAAAGTCTAATTACTTTTAGACTGGATTAAGGATCTTAATACTCTCTCTCTCTTAACTTTTTTATTGTGAATTGATTGAAGATTTTCACAACAGGCCTTCAGTATTGCATTCAACAAGTCATACTCATTTTGTTTGATCTCATTCTTTGCAATTCCCTCAAATGTACCATTACTTATTGTCTTGATCCCTGGGCTTCCTATTTCCATTTGCCCTTCTTTTATTAACTTTTCTAAGCTTTGTTTCTGACATAGATGCTTTTCTTTTGATCTCAAATACTTTATTTATCTAAAATATGCATACCCCACTAGAATTATTGCTCCCCATATAGACCTTTCTATTGTTGACCCCAAACTGAGCCATGTGGGCAATTTGGTTCCAGACAGAAGGGTGATAAAGGACTGTGGTCTTGTTTCTTCAAGATTTATTATTTTGTACCTAGAGGAGTTTTTATCCAAGGTCAATTTTAACCACAATACAAGGAAGACATGAATTTTTCCTTGTGTTTCTTTTTTTAAAAATCATTCTATTGGTGGCTCACACAACTCTTATCACAGTCCATACATGCATTCATTGTATGTGAGCACATTTGTATATTTGTTGCCATAATCCTTCTCAAAACATTTTCTTCCTACGTAAGCCCTTGGTATTAATTCATTCTTTTTCCACTCCCATCCGGCTCCCCTCTCCCTCATGAACCCTTAGTAATTTATAAATTATTATTATTTTGTCATATCGTACACACTCCAATGTTTCCTTTACCCACTTCCCTGCTGTCTGTACCCCAGGGAGGAGGTTATAAGTTCCCTCTTTCTACTCCACCTTCCCTCCATCCTCCTGGTATCACCACTCTCACCACTGGTCCCGAAGGAGTCATCTATCCTGGATTCCCTGTGTTTCTGGTTCCTATCTATACCAGTATATATCCTCTGGTCTAATCAGACTTGTGTTTCTTATTGTGTATCTATTGATTATTTCAATAGTTCAAAAAGATCTCTGCATCTTGACTGAAAGTATTCATATGTCTCTTTCACTACTGTGAGTTTTGCATATCTGTTACCTGACAGCTTCTTTTATGCTATGTCTCATAGACTAAGCCAAAGACCCCAAATGACACTAATCACAGGGGTATTAGTTACTCATTGGGCCACTAACCAACCACAAGGCAAATCACTTGGAACTGCTGATCTCTCAGTGGGTGAAAAATGCAAATCGTGCTCCTCTAAAGATTTACAGCCTAACTCAAAGGGCAATATTTTTCCTGTCTTATAGAGTTTCTATGAATCAGAATCCACTCCCTGGCAGGGCAGTTCTTTGCTGCACCAATCCATGAAAACACCCTGCTCTGTGATTCCCTTTAATTCCCTGTTGTAGCAACAGAATTTCATGTCAACTTAATAAATAAATAAGTGGAGGGGTGGAGTCCAGCCTGTGGGCATGGACTTCTCATGAGACATCTCTGAACTTCCTCTCATTCTCCTTGGAGGTGTTGAGGAACTACATTCAAAGGACCAGAGGAACCACATGGAGACCTGTGCTCATGCTGAGATGCTCCCACTGGCATTGAACCCATGACATTTTTCACTCACCGACCTGCGATCTTCCTGTACTCAGCATCATGAATGTGCCAAGTGAGGTTGAATGGGAATCTGCACTAGTATCAGACATGTGGGCTAATATCGGACTTATGGACTTGATCTGGATTGAACTGGAATGTTTCCTCAACATAGTTAAAGTTCCATATAAAGATCTTTCCTGTACATATATGAGTGTCTCTGGATTTGTTTCCCTAGTTAACCCAGGCTAACACCCTCCCTAAGATGAAAACCAAGCCAATAGTATATGTGTGTTTGTATGTGCTTTTACTTTGAACTCTCTTACTTTGTCTCAGTATAACTGCCTTGAAGTGTGAGGTGCAACAGAAATGCTGAAACATATCAATGATAATATTAGTGCATATGTCAATATAATTCACCTATTGTGTATGCTCAGTCTTTGGTAGGTAATATCCCAGTGATTTTTGTTAATTCCCTTACTAAGAATGACCTTATGATTTGATGCTATTATTATCTTCATTTTACAAATAAGGAGGAATAGGAAGAAAGCTAGTTGTCTGCTCACTAGGCGACCCTCTACCATGGATAAATGACTGAAATTAGAACATAAGTCCTCATTCTCAGTGCAATCAAGTTGGTTCTGCCCCACAGGCATCCTCAGGTTGTCCTCTGGGATAACCACCCCTTAGGGTTTCTGAGATCATCAGTCTTTACGGGAACAAATATCCTCATCTGTCTGCTGCAGACAGCTAGTAGGTGTGAACTGGCAAGCTGGTGGGTTCGAGTCCATCCTTAATCAGCGAGGAGATTTCCCTCTAAAAGCTACCCTTACCTCCAAAGAACCATTGATACACTGTATAAAAAAAAAAACAAGATAAAGTAAAAAAGGAACAACAATAACCAAAAAGTAAGAATTAGAACAATTAGTCTTTCTCATGTTTCTCAAAATTCTGCATGTAATTCTTTTTGACAAAAATGTTTGGCAGCTAAAACATGTTTGCAATGGTTTAGTCTGGCCTTCCCACACTGGAGGAAGTTAGGGGGAACTGCAGTACTCCAAGGTATGATAATTACAGAAAAAATGAAAACCCATGGTCTCTTGTTCAAAAATTGCTATGAATTCCATTATGGTGACAGAGTGCATTAAACCAACATGAGGGCTTTCTGATCAGGTGTCTGTGATGGTGTAGGTTTAAAGTTATGAAACTAGTGCAGGTATTGCCAACATAAGTTCCAATTATGCAAACACTAGAATTGCTCTCTGCCACACAATAGAATTTTTATTGATTCTGCTTTTCATTGTAATAGAGTTCATGCAAAACATTATGGCTTCTTAGTTATGCTGTTCTCACTTTTCATATAAATAGACAAAAGCATTGTCCCTTGCAGCAAAGAAGTGTTTCCTATAACCCCCGAAGCAAAGAGTTCGCAGGAACAGAGCTTTAGTAAACACTGTATATGCGCCTGCTGAAGCCTGGGACACAGTCAGGAAGAGCAGACTGACTTTGTCCTTCTTCCCTCACACAGGCCTACTATAACTGTGTCACGTCCTGAACAGCTCCAGATTAATCCCAGCTGTGCAGAGCCTCAGCCAGTCTTGTGTGGGATATAGCATATCCCTGAAGGTTTATATCTTCCTGACTGGGACAGGCTCTGAGTACTGAGTTGGCCTCCTGAGTGCTTTGATGAGTTTGAAGAGAGCATTGAAGAGAGCAAACTGAGACAGTGCTGAACTTTAGCTCAAGTTACTTTCTCTCTGGGGAGAGGAAATTCTCAGCACATATGAAGCCAGGGAGAGAATACCAGCTAAGTGATTTCCAATAAATCAGAAAACCCTGACCTGGGGGTGGGTGGAGTTACAGCCCCTTCAACCTACATGCCTATGAATTTTCTCATAAATAATGTCACCAGTCTGAAGGGATTCTGAATGCACACAAACACAGCTGAGCATGCATGATTGCACTTTCATCTAGATGTCCTTAATTACAGGTATCTTTTGAAAGACATCTGAATAATTGTCCTCAATGCAAAATGAACAAAATTCTTGATACATTCTGAAACAGATTTTCATATTATACTAGGAACTGACCATTTGCTATAATGCTGGTAGAAAAATATTTTAAAATTTACACTACACTCACTTTTAAATTGTCATAAGACATTTCATTTCTATTTTACTACCTGTTCCTCCAATCTGGTCAGTATCTACCAGCATGGGTGTGGGGGGAAGAAAAAGGAATCTTCCTTTTCAAAAAGGCAGAGATATTGCTTTTGTGGTGGTCATGTATTCGCTATGTCAATTTCATGATTGGGATGTGTGGGTGGAGTCTAGCCTGTTAATCTGGAGATAGCCATTGAGTAGCCAATGAGGCCTCTGTGTGGGCGTAGCTTTCTCCCGAGACTTCTGGGAAGTCTCGCAATATTTCCCTCGTAGAGATGAAAGCCCATCTCCCTAGCTATTGGGAGTTGGTCTCCAAGAAGACAAACTATGGACAGGACAAGATGGCAGCATCCAAGGAGCTGGAGGAGCCTTAGCAAAAGCCACACACCCTTGCTCTGAGGAAGTCGGACCTCTGGAGTTGGAGAAGCAGCAGAGAGACTCCTGCCAGTTCTGAGTTGCTTCTACCACCACTGCATACTGTTGATGGACCATAAAACCTGGAATTGAGGAGTCATGGGGAGACCCCTGTCAGTGCCGGACTCTGCACCCACTGAACTGTGAGTTCATGAGTTGGCAGGTTACTTTGGAGACTGGAGTCAGGCATGTGGGCTAGTATCGAACTTGTAACTCTGGACTGGACTGGGTGGGGATGCTTTCTCAGTGTTCCATTCCTCTTGTATATAAGCCTTACCCTTATATCTATATGCATGTCTATGAATTTGTTTCTCTAGTCTACCTGGTCTAACACACTTTCTTAATGCAAAAATGCAGTCAATACAGTCTGTACTTTCCTTAGTCCCTGTATCACACCACCAGTAGATCTATCTATCTATCTATCTATCTATCTATCTATCTATCTATCTATCTATCTGACATCTATCTATCTATCATCTGTCTATCTGTGTTAGTCCGGTAGACTAGAGGAACAAGTTCAAGGACACGCATTTGGATATAAGGAAAAATTTTATATATAAGAGGAACAGGACATTGATCCCAGTCCAGTTCAAAGTCATAAGTCTGATATTAACCCATATGCCCAAAATCAGTCTATAAAGTCTCCTTCTGACTCACGAAGTCACAGGTCAGTGGGTGCAGAAATCCAGTGCTGGCAGGGGTCTCCACATGGCTCCTCACTTCCAGGGTTCAGGGTCCATCAACAGCAGAAGCAACTCATCACTGGCAGAGATCTCTATGTGGTCGCCCCAGCTTCAGAGGTCTGGTTTCATCAGGGCAAAGCCATGTGGTCTCTCTGCTGGCTCCTCCAGCTTCTCGGACACTGCCATCTTGTCTTGTCCATGATTCATCGTCTCTGAGAACTAACTCCCAACAACTGGGGAAGATAACTTCTCATCTTCATGAGGGAAATATCATGAGATTTCCCAGAAGTCTCAGGAGCAAGCCATGTCTACATAGAGACCTCATTGTCTACTCAATGGCTATCTCCAGATTAACAGGTTAGACTCCACCCCTACATCTCAATCATAAAATTAGCATAAGCACATGACTGCCACAGTATCCATACACACACGCGCGCTTGTGTGCATGCATGCATGCACACACATATATATAAATATAACCAGAGGAATGTTTGTTTCAAATTGCCTTCTGGGAAGTGTAGTTTCACAGTAATCCAGGTATAAGCTTAGACAGTGATAAGTAAAATGTTTTAGTACAATTCATGCCAGGGATCATATATTTTAATGTATATCATCTTCTAAAGAGTCAGAAAAATGATCTCCAGACCTAAGAGAGATAATTTCTCAGAGAGACAGAACTCTCAAAACTAGATATTGAACTCAAGCTTTATATACTAATGTACTTTCTTGCAAGAAATTTCAGAAAATAATTGATTTATCTTTATGAGAACTATAGGACCCCTGGTGGAGTAAGGGTTACCAGTTGGGCTGTGTGTTAGACTGGGTTGACTAGAGCAACAATTTCAGTGACACTCTGAAATGTGTAAGAAAGCCTCCCAGCCCAGTCCAATTCAAGTCCAGAAGTCCAATACTAATCCATAGGCCTCTCTTCAGACTCATGCAGTCACTGCAATGATGCAGAATGCAGTAATATCACAGGATGGTATGTGGAAACTCATGTGAATCCAATCGCAGGGGTAACATCACAGAACTCTACAGCAACAAGGGTCAGCCAGCAGGAATGTGAATAGAGAGAGAGAGAAGAACAGGTTCTCATGGGCCTCCTTATGAGAAGGCCAAGCCTGAAAGGAGGCACCATCAGACTGTGACCTAATGAAATAGTTGAATACCACATCTACACTTCCATATATCAACTTGACATGGAATGATGTAAAACTACCATGATTGCATTGAATGAAAAGATCTAACAGGAAGAGAAATGAAAAGCCAAAAGTAGATGAAGCTGGGACTTGGCCTTTTGAGGAGGAGACTAGGATTTGGTCACTAGGGAGTTGAGATCGCACATATAATGGGTCTCTGAGGATGAGTTTAGTGGTTGATATCTAGTTCTTCATGTCCAAAAGCATCCTCCACAGCGTCATGACTGCCTAGCAAACATCACTAATTATTATTGATTTTAAATTCTAGATTCTGATAAGCTTTAGGGAGAAGTTTGAACACACAGTTTAGTGAAATTCATGTCATCACTATCAGTTTGATATTTGACAGATGAAGACCCCAAAATCTGTGTAAGGTACTCATTCCTATTTCAATGAACGATTAGCTGACTAGTTCTTGTTTTATTTGTTTTGTTTTTTGTCTTTTTCTTTTCACTGATTGACTCTTGATATGCAACTGCCTATTCCTAAAAGGTTTACTGGGTTTGGAATCGAACTGCTCTGTGTTTGGATCATCCACTCATGCGCTATGAGAGCATAGCTAAACTATGTAGCTCCTTTAAATCACTGCTCTGTATAAAAGGGTTGGTCCCTGTGTCTCCTTTAGGGGCTTAACAAGAGTCCGAGTGACAGAGTGTTTATGAGTTGGGTTGCTAACCACACGATCTATAGTTCAAAACAATCAGTCATGTTGCAGAAGACACTGAGGCTTTCTATACCCATAGGGAGTTACACAGGCAGTGATACCTTGTCCTGTAGGTTCACTGTAAGATGGGATTAATTTGGTGGTAGTGCATTTTCAGAGATCACAGTGAAGATTTTAGAAATGCATGCAAAGTTCCTGGCACAGTGCCTGTTCAGTAATAGGGCCTCAGAAATGGAGGTAGGTGGTGCCTTTGATGATGAAAGCATTGAAATAACTTACAAATGAAAACACTTCACAGAAGCAGGATAGAATGTGCCCCATTCAGGAAACATAAGTGAATGGATTACACTTTCACAGAAGAAGCTTTTAACCAATGGTCAATCCTTTTCCTTGTGAAACTACATACTCTAATTTATTCCATTCCCACTCAGATTGTGAAATTACATGTACGATTTTCTTAGCAATTGAAGGAACATAGCTACATTTTCCGAGGCTCATACTACTCAACACAGACCTCAGAGGAATACTAAAAAAAAAAAAAATGAAGTTCTTACTGTAAAGCCTCCTGATACTCTCTGAGTATGCTTTGGTTTTCTTCTAGTGTAGGCAAAGATAACATCTTTTCAAAGACAACATCAAATGCAGAGTTCTTGCGTCTTTTGTTTCTTAACAAAACCAAAACTTCCAACTGTTAACAAGTGTAGTATTCTCAATGACTGGATTCTTCTCTGGACAAAATGTAGGACTGTGAGAATTTTGGGGAGATCGATTTTGGGTGTGAGAGTTGTAAAAGCAAGTAAATAGCAGAAAGAGTTTCACTGCTATGGGACTAGACGTTTTCCAAAGACAGTGAGGCAGAGGCAGTAAGAGCCAAAATTAAGAATAAAACTAATAATAAGTTATAAGGACCAAAATCTTATCCTAGATATGGGAAATTAAAAAATAGTACATTGATTAGGTGGGTGAAATGAGAAGCAAATTATGACCCTATGGTCAGGACTAAGTTATACAGGTTTCTGTACAGTCAAGGGGGAGACATAATTTTAACATCCCTGAAGGAGCTGTACAGATTCAAAATGAAATAATGGAATTTCCCACATAGGCCATGGAAGTCCTATATTCCACTTAAAATAAGCCTATCTTGACACAACAATTTCTGTTTTGTGGTGTTTGTCTTTGTGATTTACCTTGAGAAACTCTTTGAGTTGAATCTGATTCTTTTTCCTAAAGAATTCATCATTATACGTAAGAATGCATCGATCTAAGTTAGTTTGTAGATCCAAAGATAAATTTAATTGTTTAGGATTGTTATGAATTAAACTATGTCCTCCAAAATGCTATTAACTAGACTGTTAATTGGTTCTCATTGGTTTGGCAATTATGTAGTGATGCAATCATCCCCTCCCCGTGAAGTTTTCTCATGTGGTCAATAATCAGTTGTTAGCATAAAGGTAGGATACTATATCCTTTCTCAAGTCACATCCCTAACCCATTATAAGGGAACTTTCCTGAGATTGTGGCCTCTATCAATTTACATTATCTTACATGAAATATAGGAACGAGAAATGGACAGAGGGAGAATGATCTTACCTGATAGCATCATCATTGCTACTTCTTAGTCTCATTGGGGTGGGGTGGGAGGGTGGGAGGGTTGAGGAATGACGGTGAGATTTTGAAAAAACTATGTGAAGATCAACTAAGTCCAAGAGCTAATCTCTCAGTGAGGTAGGCACTAATGAAAACAATTTATGGAACAAATCACAACCAGGATGATTCTTGTATTTACCAATATAATATTTAGAGAAAATATTATCAGAAGCATGGATTATGAGGGCACATGCTACACTAGTTATTCTTTAAAGGATAGAAGTCACTTTGGATGGTCATGACGCTTGCCTTTTTGAATATCTAAAGGCAAATCTAGATAAATTTTCTTGAAATACACAGAGCAATTATGAGTACTTGTTATGAAAAAGTTGCAGGAAAATTGAAAACTACATGGGTGAATAAAAAGCAAGGGAATTTGTGCAGAGGGATTTCTCTTTTTCTATCACAATAATGCAACTTCTCATTCCTCCATGCCACCATCATAATCCCAATTCTACCTCACAAATCTGGTTATACCAGAGGACACACACTGGTACAGATAGGAATGGGAGACATGGGGAATCCAGGACAGATGATCCCATGAGGACCCGTGATGAAAGTGAAGATATTGGGATGGCAGAGGGAAGGTGGAGTAGAAAGAGGAAACTGATTATAAGGATCTACGTATAACCTCCTTGCTGGGATACGGACAACAGGAAAGTGGGTAAAGGGAAACATTGGCAGTCACCACCACTCAGTTTTAGAACATTTTATTGTTATATTCATTCTTGTTAGCTCTGCATTTCCCACCCCACCCCCAACATCCCCTGCCATGCCCCTAGGTAATTAATAATCCAGATACTGTCTCTGTAGATTTACCTCTCATGGACTTCATATATAGAAAAATGCACAAAACACACAAAAAATATGACAATACAAAACAGAGCAAAACCCCAACAAAAGTAAAGTGGAAAATATTAAAAATGAAAACTCTATAATGGGAAAAAAGGCAGATCAAATGATAAGGTGTTACATTTTAACCTAACTACATTTCATCGTAAGGAAAGATGTCCAACGAATTGTATCTCTCACTGTATTTACTCAGGCAAGCCTGATTATATGAGGAAGAAAGTGTCATTCAGGACTGGGGGAAAGTTTATTAACAACTTGCTTTATGCAAGTTACTTACTTATTCAAAGTGAGGAGGACTTGAAACATTTACTAAAAATTTTCAAGAATAGCAGCCTTCACACTGGATTACAGGTCAATGTCAGGAAAGCAAAATCCTCAACCCAGCAGGTAACATCATGATAAATAGGAAAAATATTGAAGCTGTCACAAAGTTTTGCTTGGACCCATAATCAATGTTCATGGAAGTAGCAGTCAAGAGATAAAAAGCTGCATCACATTGGGTGACTCTGTTTCAGAAGATCTCTTTTAAAAGAGGAAGCAAAGATATCACTTTAGAAATGAGGTGGACCTGACCTGAGCCATGTCCATTGCCTCATGCACATGAAAGTTGCATATTTAATAAAGAAACCGAAAGAAAAATCAATGCATTTGGATCGTACTGCTGACAAAGAATACTGAAATATAATAGATTTCTAAAAGAACAAACCAGTCTATCTTGGAAGAAATAAGACCAGAGTGCCCCTTACAGGCAAAGTTGGCCAGACTTAGATACTTTGGGCATTTTATCAGGAGAGACTGGTCCTTGGAGAAGGCCATCAAGCTTGGCGACGTAGAAGGGTAGCAAGAGAGTGGAGGAGCTCCAACAAGGTTGACCGGGAGAGTGTCTGCAACAAAGGGATCAAGCTGTAAGAAAAATTGTCAGAATGTGGTAGGTTTTGCTTCTTGGGCATAAGTTCTCTGTGAGTCCAAATTGACTCAACAGTACCTCACAACAGCAATGTGTACCATAATCAACTTTACAATGCCTTCCGTATGAGAGCAATGAACTACAGTAAGAGGGAAGTCACTGGAGACTTAATCCATATGGGGACCCTGTATGGATTTGGGGATTTCACTGTTATTCATAACCTTCTGCCAATCAGGTGCTCAGCTCTGAAATCGTTTGTGACTTTGTGTATGTATTTTATTATTTACAGTTCTTTCATGTCACAGACTGGTGTGTTCCTTCAGCATGGACTTAGTTGTCACCTCAGGTTCAGGGCTGCTAGTTTTAAGCCAAGCCTTTAAGATTCCAGTTGCTATTATTTATGATTGCTGGCCACCATCAGGTTTCTTTTCTGCAATTGCGCCCATAGATTTAGTGATCTCTTCATGGGGTAAACACTGAGTAGGGTCATGTCACAAGAACACATTGTGCTTAGATTGAGTTTAGGGCCAATACATAATCCACTGCCTCATGGGGGATTCCCACATACAATCTCTCTCTCACAGACTTGTGTGTTTATGTCTGTGTGTGAGTTTGTGTGTGTGTGCCCTGGTGACACAATGGTTACTACATATTGAGCTGAAATCTGCAAGGTGAGCAGTTTGAAAGAGTCACACTCTCATGTGGTTATGATAGCCAAGACAGTCAGAGTGCTGTAATTGATCTGCAATAATTTATTTATCGCAGTCATGATCCATTTCCTGGTTTTATAGTCCTACCTGCAACTGTGATTAATTGACTGGCTGCCAATTATAATTTTGTGACTAATTCCCTTGGCTTTCCATGTTTTGTAGTTTAGTCACATTGCTGTGAATCCTATAGACAGTATGAAGACTTCGTGGTGGTGGCCTTTTTAAATGTGAACTCATTGTGTTTGTCTTGGTCCTGTTTCAGAATTAATTAAGAAGTCTCTACAAAATAATAAATAGAAGAATTGTAGCCGCAGAAGCTCATTGGGACGTCCTACTCTGTGGCATCGGGTCACAATGAGTAGCACGAACACGTAATCACAGGGACACTTCCACCCGGTTCTGTAGAGTCCCTGTGAATTGGCACTGACTCACAACAGTGTGTTTTATTTTATTTCATTTCATTTCACTTCACTTTATTTTGCTCCACAGATAATTGCTTTATTTAAAAGTTGATGACTTGTGACACGTGTGCATCATGCAAGTCTATTGGCACCATTTTCCCAACAGCACACCTTATTTCCCTGTATTGCAGTTTGGTGATTCTCATATTATTTCGAACATTTGCATAGTGCTAGTGCACATTTTAAACAGCAGTAGAGTGCAAGCATAATGTCCACATGCTCTGAGGAAGCAAAAAGTCTGTGCGACTAGATTTCCTGGTTTACTCACTTTTAAGGACTGTAATAAAGCACAAATCTTTAGGTATGCTTGTATACACATGCAATCCCAGGAGAGTGGTGGTGGGCTTCAAAAATTTCATGGAAAATGGAAATTAGGTAATAAATATTTTACACTAAATTTTAAAATTTCTTTCATATTTATATCTTAAATGGTTAGAAAAATATGTTTAAGCATACAACATATGATGGAGATATAGAAACTGTTATAAATACACTAATGGTGCACAAACAATGCTACTGATTTTCTTTTTTGAACTGGATTACAGGATAATACAAGAGAGCACACTATATCCTTAATCCTAATGGAATTTTACATTCAGAAATGGATCAGTTATATTAAAAGGGAAGCAGATTCTTGCTTCAATAAGTGCTGCTAAGAAAAATATGGATATCTGTCCGCAGAAAAATGAAACAAGATCCTTACCTCACTACATGCACAAGAAAAAACTCACAGTGGATCAAAGACTTTAAGGCAAAACCCCAAACAATTGGGGCCATTAGTGAGGGAATTGGGAAAAACCTGAGAACCTTGGCACAGTGACTACATAGGCTATCACAAATAGGGAAGGATACAAATACAAAGGAGTCACAAATTGACAAGTAGAATATAGTGGAGATAAATCACCTGCATACATCAAAAGAATTCACCAAGAACGTAACGAGAGAGCCTACAGACTGAGAAAACATCTTTAACAATGACACATTAGACAAAGGCCTTATTATTAAATCTTCAATAATTCTCAAGCTTACAATAAGGGAAAAACTAACTGCCCTCTGAAGAGGTGGGCAAAAGACCTGAACAGAACAGGGGAATAAATGCAAATGGCTAATAAACATATGAGAAAATATTCCTGATCACTAGTCATAAGAGTAATGCAAATTAAAACAACTGAGATACTACTTAACACCCTGAAAAATAGCCCAATTCAAAAAAATCAGAAAGCAACAAGTGTTGGAGGGGCTGTGGAGAGATAGGAACTCGCACCCACTGCTGCTGAACCTGTAGGTATGTACAGCCTCTATGGAAATCAATTTGGCGATTCCTTAAACAGATGATGGAAATTGAGTTACCATATGACCAATCCCTCTACTGGGTATATACCCAGAAGATGCAAGAAACAAACCACTACCAGACATCTGTGTTCCAATGTTGTTTGCAGCACAGTTTACCATTGCAAGGAGTTGGAAACATCCCAAATTTCCATCAACTGATGAATGGATTAAAAAACTGTGGTACATACATATGTATAAGGGAAAATCAGTGATGAATGCATGAAGGATATTACCGCATGGGATGAACTGGAGGAAATCATGCTCAGTGAATTAAGCCAAGTGCAAATGGACAAGTACAACATGAATCCGCTGAGTTAAAAAAATGCAAAAGGGATACAGGGAAAATGCTACTGTATATAAAAATTTCTGGATGAGGTCGAGGTCATATGGCAGGGGCCAGAACGAACCCAGGACTACTTATAGTAGCTAACTAAAAAGGAAAGGAGGCTAGAGTTAGCAATATGTAGCAGGAGAACAGAATATTAACCCACACAAGTGGAGGGTATTGTTTATATCTCCAACCAGGGAAAGAGGGACCAGACTAAAACTCAGTGTTCCAGGATGTGAATGCAGCATGAGAGCATGGAGCAGAGAGTCAGTGAAGGGGTTTAAGTCCCTCCCCCTAATCCCAACCATGTGGACAGACACCCTTTCCCCAGAAGAATTTACTTTAGAGGACCGCACTGAAGCTGGGGGAGAGGGATATGTCTAATCAGAGCACACAGGAGCAAATGAAGGGGAAGGAAGAGAGAGTGGAGCACGCCTTGCACACCAAGCTTTGAGGACAATATACCCACTCAGAACAGCCAATGTACAGAGAGAACCAGATGGCCAGTTCCACTATGAGACATGATATCTCTTGCTGACCCAAGGCCCTACCAGGAACAACACTTGGAGACACAGTGTCTGGATTGCACCTGGTCTGACCCTATACACAAAGGAAAATACTAAAGGCACACAGCAGAGGCGGGCGGTGGGGGGGCGGGGGAGAACATGGAGGTCATGAGGCCCCTAGAGGTCAATAAATAGACCTTGAACTATTTATAGGCTTTTCTTTTTTATTAGGATATTTTTTAATTCATATTTTTTTCTGGACATTGCTTTTTTTTCTTGTGGTAGTTGTCTTTTGTTTTCTTTTGTCTTGCTTTGTCTTGCTTTGTCTTGATTTGTGTGCATATTATTATATATGCAGGTCTATCTAGATAAGATTAGTCTAGAGGAGAAAACAATGGATAGGAAATGGAAACATAGAGAATCAGGGACAGATGATCCCTTTAGGGCCAGTGGTGAGAGAGGCGATACCAGGAGAGTAGAGGGAAGGTGGGGTAGACAGGGGGAACTATATATAACCTCTTCCCAGGCATAAGGTCATCGGGCAAGTGGGTAAAATGAGACATCAGACAAAGTAATAACAATTTATAAATTATCAAGGGTTCATAAGGGAGGGAAGGGGAGGGAAGGAGGGGAACAACGAGGTGTCATGCTGGGGGGTTAAATAGGAAGCAAATGTTTTGAGAATGATGAGGACACCAGGTGTGCAAATGTGTCCATTGACATAAAATGGGCTTATGTGTGGATTGTGAACAGAGTTTTATGATTTTCCAGTAAAGTGATTCTAAAAATGGATCAGTAAACTTTTACATGAATGGAAATGAAAGCTGTCTGATCCACTATATAAAATGAACTCAATTGGCATATTATCAAGGTCTTATGATAAACATCTAGGCAGCTCTGGCATTTGATTTGACCATCACTCCTGTTGCTTTTATATTCCCTCAAAATGGAACCGATAACCTCCTGATGATATTTGTAATGTATAAATAATTCTGAGTGTGAAAATCTATCATTTGGGAAGTGTTTTTAGAAATAGAACCATACTTCTCAATTCTTCATAGTAATAAAGTTCCTTTATTTCAGGGTATTTGATTCCTTGTCCCTTAGCAAATATTGGGAATGAACATCCACAAAACTTGAGAAATGCAAATATAAATTAACTTCACTGTCAATCAAATACTAAAATGGATTTTAAAGGAAATTTGTTGTACTTTAAAAGATAATCAAGATGATCTTTGTCCTTAATGATTTGAGGTTGTAGTTGGCTAGTGAAAATATTTTTTTAAAAAGCAATAAAAAAAGAAATGCATTGAATTTTAGCTCATCGTTTCCAGTTTTATAATTCCAAATGAATATTTACAGTTTTAAAAATTAAATTGTCTTGTTATTTTTTCCTCAAACCTCTTTATGTGGCTTCTTAAATATAGCAGCCAGTGGACAAAATAATAAAATGAAAGTTTCTTGTATAAGTATATGTCCATGTATATATGGTTTAAGGTTTATTTATGTAGAACACAATTTAATGAAATGGCATTACACTGTTACCAACTTGAAAACCTGGCAAAAGAACATTTTGGTGTCTGTTATGTGTTCTACATATAAATACTTGCTTAGATGAAATTGGGTTGGAATGATAATTTCTTACTTCGAGTCTGGTATTTCTAGACATCATTCTATGTGTTCCTTCCTTTGAGAACATCTTATCATTCTCATCGTCTTGAAGAGCAATTAGCTATATTAGCAGCTGTCTTACCGAACTCACCTGGGATCTCCTGACTAATGTTCTTCAGTGCAAACTGCCCAGCCAGGTAACCAGGAAAGTCAAACCCAGGCATGAATTTAGATGTACAAATAAGACTTTTTTTACTTAAAATCATTGAGAATGACAGTTTCACATGGTTTGGGAAGAGAAAAGTCTTTTAGCTAGGGAACATAACACTGTTCAGTCATTCTCAAAATGTCACTTTTGGACTATAGCATCAGTCAACATCACCATCAACTGGATGCTTCTTAGAAAGGCAAAGTTTCACCTATGGAACTAGAAACTCTGAAAGGATTGTCCAATCATCTGCATTTCACCAAGCTGTATAGGTGATCCACAAGTACATTCAAACTTTAGAAATTACATTATAGCTTATTAAATCTGACTTCTTTGGACTAGATCTAACTTCAAAATTTATTCATCTTCCTTGAGTCTGAAATTTCTATAATTAAGTGGACATATTAAAACTATTTAAACAAACAAACCAAAAAAACACTAGGAAACTGAGCCCTGGTGGCCTAGTGATTGTGTGCAGGACTGTGACCCACAGGGTTGATAGTTCAAATGCAGCAGCAGCTCTCCAGAAGCAAGGCTGGGCTTCCTACTCCCACCAGGGCAGTGATGCCACACACAAAAAAAACTATTTAAACAGGTTATTATTAAATATGTTTGACATTATGCTAAATGATTTTTATAGAATATTATTGAAGCATATTGAAGTAGGATACACAACTGTTTGGATATCAACTGAAGCATATATAAGATAACTATCCACTATCAAAGTGAGAGTGATATAAAACCCTTTAAACAAAGTGAAAAAGGAAATATAGTGAAATTTTTATAACTGGGCAAATTGGGACTACTTTGGTTTTTCCAGCTCTTGCAAGCTTTCTGCCTTTGAAATGGTACAGTCTTAACTTTTTCTATCACTCTTTATTGATTTTTCATTTTCTGACTTCTACTTTATACAGTTCCCAGCTTTTGCAGGTTTTCTTGTGATTAAAAAGCATTCCTCAATGTTTGAAACCTTTGCATTAGGGCTGAGTATATATTTTATATTTTGTAGTGAATGAGGAGGAAAAAAATGTGAAGAAATATTTGAGTGTTATCCTTGCACGCTTCCATTCTTAGTTAAGTGACTTCAAAGGGAGTATGATATTTTCCCCTGGAGTTCAGAATACAGTTCACTGGTGCATGCCTCAGACTTGAAAAAATTACAGCAGCCTTTTTCCAGAAACACAGATAGGCTGTATACTTTCAGAGTTCATTGCCTAAGACTTTCCCACTATATGTGGGGGTGGGGTGGGGTGGGGAAGGAATGCTAAGATAAGGTTAATGGATCAATCACAAAATAGCTTTCTAGAGGGCAAAGCAGTCCCAGTGAAAAGAAATTTTAGGATCCCTCCTATTCTTGTGATTATCTGTATATTTGCTTATTTAACAGTTGGTTTCGTTTGTTTGTTTATCTATACAAGATAGGCAGGATGGGAGATCTTATGTACACAATGACTGATCGAATGTTGCTTGAGGACATTGGGGCAGGGGGGTGGGAGTGGAGGTGAGAATGGAACCAACAATGACAGGTATCAGGGAGCAGAAAGTGTTCTAAAATTGATGGTGAAGAGGGTATAACCTTTCTGGCCACATTTAATTAGTTAAATTGGATCTGAGAAGAATTCCTGAGAGGTGAATGACAGGTAAACATAATAGTGATATAGGAGAGAAAAGAGGAAAGAAAAAATATATAGGTGCATTTATTTATGTATGTATATACATGCAAATGCAACAAGGAAGCAGATGGACTTTTGGTCTGTACTTACATTTTACGTCAATTCAAAAATGGTTTGTTCTAATAATACAGCACTGTTTGATACTCACCTCCCTGACATGATTGCTGAAGAAGAAAAAATGGGTGCAAAAGCAGATGTGAAGAAGCTGATTGTACCCCGCTATTAAAATGTAAAGTATCTGGGGTCTCAAAGACTTGTAGTTAAACAAGTGGCCATCTAGCAGGAAAGCCACAAAGCCGACATGGAAGAAGCACACCAGTCTTTGTGATCATGAGGTATCAATGGGAAGAGGTTATCAGAACAAGCAACAAGGTTATCAAAATCTAGCAATCAAATTGATGTGAATGAACACAGATGTAGTGGAGAATCCAAAACCCACCTGTAAAATAATTGAACAGGGGCGCTCCCCTTCAGAGGGCTGTACAGAAAGAATGAAAAATCCAGGGTAGGGTATAGCATCGATGAACCACATAACTATAGTGCAGCTCTGCACTATTTCTTCTCCTTACTATTACTGTTCTTGTTTTACTTCATTAATCATGTTAGATTTGTGTATATTCATTTGTATACTTAAGATCACGTGGTAGATGAAATCCAAGAGAGATAACCCTTCAGAAACAATAAAAGGAGTAAGGGTTCCTGGGGGTATAGGAAAAGAGGGGGTGGGTAGAAGGGAGTTGATAGCACTGATGACAGTATAACACCCCTCCCCCTAAATGGAATTGAAAAATAGAATTATATGAGAATGGATATATTGGATTGTGTAAGATATGGAATAAAAAATCTATTATAGGGAAAATAAAATAATAAGAGTTCCCATGGGTGCGATGGAGGATGGAAGTGATAAAGGAGAGCTGACATCAAGGAGTTCAAGAAGGAAGAGAATGTACTGAGACTGACTGTGCTACCAATTGTGCAGTACTCCTAGATGTGATTGGCTATAAGAGCTTCCGATAAAATTATTAAAGTTCTTTTTTAATTCTTATCCTATCACTCTCAATTTTCTCTGCTTCTGAATATAGGATCAGTACTAAACATGGATATATTGAAACCATCTGGAGTACCTTCTTCACTACAGGCTAAACTATGTTGAGAATGACACTGGACATCAATGGATTCAAAAGACAGAGATTAGAGTATTGGATGAGAAAACAAGATCTATGCTGCCTACCAGAGAAACACCTTGTGTTAGTCCGAGTAGACTAGAGAAACAAATCCATAGATACACATAAGGATATAAGGAAAAGGTTCATATACAAGAGGAAGAAGACATTAAGAAAGCATCCCAATCCAGGGCAGATCAAAGTCATAACTCTGATATTAGCCCATATGCACGATACCAGTCTTTAACATCTCCTTCTGACTCATTAAGTCACAGGTCAGTGAGTGCAGAATCCCGGCGCTGGCAGGGGTCTCCCCATGGCTCCTCACTTCCAGGGCTCAGGGTCCATCAATAGCATCCAGAGGTGATAGAGGCAATTTAGCACTAGCAGGGCTCTCCACATGGCTTCTCCAGCTTCAGAGGTCTGGTTCCATCAGGGTAAGGCCATGTGGCTTCTCCTCCAGCTTCTGGGATGTTGCCCTCTTGTCTTGTCTGTAGTTTGTCATCTCTGAGACTAACTCCCAACAACTGGGGAAGTTAGTTTCTCATTTTCAAGAAGGAAATATGGCAAGATTTCCCAGAAGTCTCAGGAGAAAGCCATGTCCACACAGAGGCCCCATTCTCTACTCAATAGATACGCAATAGCTCAATAGCTATCTCCAGATTAACAGGCTAGACTCTACCCCTATATTAAGTCATGAAATTAACATAAGTGCATGACTGACACACACCTTAATTTCCAAGAAAAAAATTGACTAAATATCACAGGATGGTGAAAAACCAAGCTAATTTTAGCCATTAAAAAACTGGAAGAGTGATATTAGCTTCCAATAAAATGGACTTCAAGGTGAGTAACATAATGAAACAAGAATGGATACAACAAAATGATTAAAGAAAAAGTACAGTAGGAACATATAACCTTAATGTAACATTAATACACATATATGCAGCCAAAGAAAGACCTTGAAATACATCAATCAAATGTGTACTGAGTGGAAAACAGAAATAAACAGCTTAGCAGTAATATTAGGGTATTTCAACAGACCACACTCAAGGAAATACAGATGAGTAAGACAGAAACTCAATAAAGACATATAAGAGCTAAACAACACAATCAACAAACTTGATTCCTAGACATGCACAGAGCTCTGCACACAACAACAACCCCACATACAGCTTTGTCCAGAACACCTGGTGCACATTCGTTAACACATCACATGTAAAGTCACAAAGCAATCCTCACCTCAGTTAATTAAAAATAATTAAGATCCCACGATCCATTTTCTCAGATCACAATGTTGCTAAACTGGAAATCACAAATGGAAAGAAGGACCCAAAGACAAGCACTTGGAAGCTGAATAACTTACTATTTAAAAACGAACACCCATATAAAGAGCTTGTTAAGATGCAGTATCGCATACAATCTTCCTCTAGTTCTTTAATGCTCCCCAACCACCACGACCCAAATTCTATCTAACAAATATGTCGAGACCAGAACATGTATACTGGTATAAATAAGGACTTTTAAACACAGGGAATCCTCACCTGAACAGGAAAACCCCTCAGGATCATTAAGTGGAGCCCGTCGAGTTACAGTGTAGCAAGAAGGAAATATGCAACTGTCCTCTAGGTCTTAAATGCTTCCTCCCACCCACTATCATGATCCCAATTCTACCTGACAAATGCAGCCAGATCAGGAGATGTACAATGGAGCTGGAAGCATGGGGAATTCAGGACAAATGATCCCTTCACGACCAGTGGTGAGAGTGGTGATACTGGGAGGGTGGAGGAAAGGTGAAGTAGAAAGGGGGAATGAATTACAAGGATCTATATATAACCTCCTTCCTGGGGTACAGACAACAGGGAAGTGGGTGAAGGGACACATTGGACAGTGGACGATATGAAAAAATAATGATAATTTGTGATTAATTAACGGTTCATGGGGGGAGGGGGAGTTTGGATGGAGGGGAAATATAGGGAGTTGATACCAGGGTCCTAAGTAGAAGGAAGATGTTTTGAGAATGATGATGGCAAAAAATGTGCAAATGTGGTCTTCATACAATCGATGCATGTGTTGATCATGATTAAAAATAAAAAACAAAAATAATAATTTATAAATTATCAAAGGGGCATGCGGAAGGAGAGAGGGTGGGGAAGGAAAGATTAAAAATAGGGAGCTGATGACAGGGGCTCAAGTAGAAAAAACTGTTTTGAAAAAGATGATGAAAACATATGTAAAGATGTGTTTGAAAAAATGGATATGTGTATGAATTGTTATAAGTGCTAAATGAACCCCCAATAAAACAAAATTGAAAAGAAAACCTTTATGCACATCAGAAGCCTTAATAAAAATGACAAATTTAGAGCTCACAGATTGAGAACAAAAATATTAGTAATGACACAGTGAACACAGTTCTAATGATCAATATCTATGTAATGTTACCAATAACTGTCAGTTTGCTGTATTGGTCGATTTGCACGTTGCTGTGATGCTGGTCATTATGTTACAGCTATTTCATATGCCAGCAAGGTCACACAAAGTGAAGAGGTTTCAGCTGAGCTTCTAGACAAAGTACAGATTACAAAGAAGTAATTGGATGCCAGCTTTAGAGGAAATAGCACTGGAAAATTTTTACATAAAATAAAAACTTTGTCAGCTACTGAAGGCTTAAGGAATGGAAGAAAATCATTTTCAGAGATCGTCCTGGAGGATAAAGCCCTTGAATAGGAAAACTCTCAAAATGTGACTGATGAGAAGCTAATTTCTCAAAGTAGAGTCCATCATGGAGCAAATAGAATAAAGTCTGTGAGAATATAGCCTTTGAGATCTTCATATGCTAACAGAGTACTGTTCATGGTAAGAAGAAAAAGCTGAAAGAAAATATTAATAATCAGAGCCTGAAGTAAAGAATAACCCATGCTCATGAATTGAAAGACTCAATATAGTAAAGATTTAATGTGATCCTGATACAAATACCATCATCTTTCTTTAAAGGACTGAGAAAACTGACTAACAACTTCATATTGAGAGGGAAGAAACCCCAAATTAACAGAGAACTCCTCAAGAGGAAGAAGAAAGTGGGAGGGCTTGCTCTACAAGGCTTTAGTATATTATATGGCCATATTAGTCAAAACAGTGTGGTGCTGATATGATGACAGATATCCAGACCAAAGAAAAAGAATGGAAGACCCAGAAATGAAAACATCAGCATACAGGCAACTGATTTTTGATATGGGCCCAAAATATAAAATGGGAAGTCGATGCCCTCTTTAATAAATGATGAATATCTACCTGCAGAAAAATGAAGCAAGACCCTTACCTCACTACATGCACAAGAAAAAACTCACAGTGGATCACAGAACTTGAGATAAAACCCTGAACAATTAGGTCATTAGTGAGGGAATTAGGGAGAACCTTGTCACAGCGAATTCATAGGCTATCAGAATTAGGGAAGGATACAAATACAGAGGTGTCACAAATTGACAAGTGGAATATAGTAGAGATAAATCACTTGTGTACATCAAAAGAATTCACCAAGAGAGTAGCAAGAGAACTCACAGACTGAGAAAGTATCGTTTGCAATGATACAACAGACAAAGATCTTATTACTCAAATCTATAATACTTTGCAAGCTTATAGTAAGAGTAAAACTAACTGCCACTGAGGAGGTGGGCAAAAGATCTGAGCAGAACAGGGGAAGAAATCAAAATAGCCAATAAGCATATGAGAAAATGTTCCTGATCATTAGCCATAAGAGAAATGCGAATTAAAACAACTGAGATACCACCTAACACCCTGAAAGAGAGCCCAATTCAAAAAATCAGGAAGCAACAAGTGTTGGAGGGGGCTGTGGAGAGACAGGAATTCTAATCCACTGCTGCTGGACCTGTAGGTACGGACAGCCTCTATGGAAATCAATTTGGTGATTTCTAAAGCAGATGATGGAAATTGAGTTAACATATGACCAATCCTCCTAGTGGGTATATACCCAGAAGATGCAAGAAACAAACCACCACCAGACATCTGTGCTGCAATGTTCATTGCAGCACAGTTTACAGTTGCAAGGAGTGGGAAACAACCCAAATTTTCATCAACAGATGAATGGATTAAAAAGCATATATACAATGGAATGCTGTGCATCACTGAAAAGCAATGATGAACAAAGGAAGCATATCTCTGTATGGGAAGATCTAGAGAAAATCATGCTAAGTAAAGTAAGCCAAATGCAAAAGGACAAGTACAACATGAGTCCACTGAGGTAAGCTTAAAAAAATGCAAAAGGGGTATAGGGAAAAAGCTTCTGTATACAAAAATCTTCTGGGTAGTATGGCAGGGGCCAGACCAAATCCAGGGATACCTATGGTGACCAATTGAAAAGGAGAGGGTGACAATAGCAAGGTGTCGTGGGAGAACAGAGCACTAACCCACACAATAGGAGGGTATTGTTTATATATCCACAGAAGAGAGGGTGTAGATTTAAACCCAGTGCTCCAGATATGAATGCAACGTTATAGAACAGGGAGCCAATGGAGGGGTCTGAGGGCCCAGCTCCAATCCCAACTATAATGGACAATTGCTCCTCCCGCCTCTGCAGAAGAATTAATTTAGATGACAACACTTAAACTGCACTTAAACTGCAGCTTGGAGAAAGGAATATGTCTCACCAGAGCACACTGAAGCAAATGAAGGAGGAAGAAGACACTGGAGCACATCCTAGCCCACTAAGCCTTGAGGACAATATCCCCACTCAGAACAGCCAACAAACAGAAAACATCATGTGGCTGGCCCCATTATGAAACACGGCATCCCGGACTGACCCATAGCCCTAAGGAGCACAACACTGAATACACAGTGTCGGGATTGCACCTGGTCAGACGCTACCACACAGAGGAAGACATTAAAGGTTTGCAGCAGAGCAGTGGGGACAACGGGAGTGGGGTGGGGAGGGGGGAGGGACCATGGAGGTCCTGAGCCAGTTCCAAGGATAGACTTTGGGGTCAGGGCGTGGAACCCCATCATACTCAACCAGAGGACACTCCTAAACTCCTAGAAGTCAACAAAAACAAACAGACTTTGAACTATTTGAACTTTGAACTATTTCTAGGTTTTTCTTTTATATATATATAAACTATATATTATATACATATAACTATATATATAACTATATATAGTTTGTGTGTATATATATATATATAGTTGTCTTCTTGTTTTCTTCTATCCCTTCATCTTGCTGTGACTTCTTTTTTGGTGCAAATTATTATCTCTGCAGGTCTATCTAGATAGACTGGATGATCAGTCTGGAGGAGACAAAAATGGAACCAATGGTTCTGGGTTGGGAAGGGATATGGTGGAGGGTGAGGGGGCAGTAAGGAAGTCGTGTTGACAAACCCAGGCACAAGGAACAAGTGATCCAAAATCAGTGGCAAGTCCCTGGTAGGGACTGGTCAAAGATAGGGTGACTGAAAGCCACATGAAGGCTGAACACATTAGTGGGACAAGAGGTAAGCAAAAGGAAATAGAGAAAATAAATTAGAAGCCAAGGGCATTTATAGAAGTTTAAATTCAGGCATATACATATGATGATGGGGAAATAGATTTATGGGTACATTTTATAGGTTCAGTTTTAAGACAGCAGATGGACTTTGTGCCTCCACTCAAGTACTTCCTCAAGGCAAGAATGTTTTGTTCTATTAAATTGGTATTCTGTGATGCTCACCTTCTAACATGATTGCTGAAGACAAACGTGTGTATAAGCAAGTGTGTTGAAGAAATCTGATAGTGCTAAGCTATCAAAAGATATAGCATCTGGGGTCTTAAGGGCTTCGAGATAAACAAGCGGCCATCTAGCTCAGAAGCAACAAAGTTCACATGGAAGAAGCACACCAGCCTGTGTGACCATGAGGTATCAAAAGGTCATGTATCAGGCTGCAAAGAACTAAAAATTATATCATTGTAAATAAGAGGGAGTACAGGTTGATGTCCCAAAGCTCATTTCTACATCAAAGACATCCCCTTACAAAAAGGTTGGTGGAAGGAGACAAACCAGAGTTCAGTGTAGCAATGATGAAGCATGCAAATTTCCTCTAGTTCTTCAATGTTTCCTCCTCCCCACTATCATGATCGCAGTTGTAGCTTACAAATCCAGCTATATCAGAGAATGTACACAGGTACAGCTCAGAACCGGAATCATAGGAAATCCAGGACAGATGCTCTCTTTAAGACCAGTGGTGAAAGTGGTGACAACAGGAGGATGTTGAAAAGGTGGGCTAGAAAGAGACAACTGGTGACAAGGATCAACATATAACCTCTTCCCTGGGGCATGGAAATGGAGAAGTGGCTAAAGGGAGACACTAGACAGTGTAAGATATGAAAATTAATAATAATTTTCAAATTATCAATGACTCATGAGTGGGGGAGCCGAGAGGGAGAGGAAAAAATGAGGAGCTGATAACAAGAGTTTAAATAGAAAGCAAATGTTTTTAGAGTGATGAGGGCAACAAATGCACAAATGTGCTTGACATACAATGGATGAATGTATGGATTATGATAAGAGTTGTATGAGCCCCCAATAAAATGATTAAAAATGAAGAAATAAAGAAGTATGCATCTAAAAAAATAAAAAATAAAGCTAAGAAAAGCTTCATGATTTGAAAAAAATATAAAGTCAAATATTATAATGAAATGTGCAAAGATTAGAGCCTAGAATGAGAAAAACAAATCCATATTTAAAACAGAAATAATTTGAGAAAACAGTCATGCCTGTAGTTAAAATATTGAAAGTAAACAAGCAGCCATCCAGCTCAAAAGCAACAAAGCGCACATCAAAGAAGCACACCAGCTGTGGGACTACGAGGGGTCAAAGGAATCAGTTATCAGGCTTCAAGAACTAAAAATCATAACATTGTGTGCCCACATTCCTGATATGATCACTGACAACAAATGTGTGCATTAGCAAATGTGGTGAAATAAGCTGATGGTGTCCAGCTATCAAAAGATATTGCATGTGGGGTCTTAAAGGCTTGAAAGCAAACAAGCGGCTATCTAGCTCAGATGCAACAAAGTCAACATGGAAGAAGCACATCTGCCTGTGTGACCATGAGGTGTCAGAGATCAGATATCAGGCATCAAAGAACTAAAAATTATATCATTATAAATGAGGGGGAGTACTAATTGGGTACCCATCAATAGGTGAAGCTACATCTCCTTACAGTGGAGTTGCAGGGAGGACAAGAGTCACTCAAGGTATAGTGTATCAACAATGAAGATGCAACTTTCCTCTAGGTCTTAAATGCTTCCTCCCACCCACTATCATGATCCCAATTCTACCTTACAAATCCAGCTAGACTAGGGGGTGTACATTGGAGCCGGAAACCTAGGAAATTCAGGATAGATGATCCCTTCAGGACCAGTGGTGAGAGTCGTGATACCGGGAGGGTGGAGGGAAGTTGGAATAGAAAGGGGGAACCAATTACAGGGATTTACATATAACCTCCTCTGTGGTGTACGGACAACAGGGAAGTGGGTGAAGGGACACATCAGACAGTATATGATATGACAAAATAGTGACAATTTATAAATTATTAAAGGTTCATGGGGAAGGTGGTGGGATGGGAGGAGAAGTATAGGGAAATGATACCAGGGGCCTAAGTAGAAGGAGGATGTTTTGAGAAATGTGAAATATAGTCTGCATACAATTGACCTATGTATTGATCATGATAGGAGTTGTATGAACCCCCAATAAAATGATTTCATGTATATATATATACATATATATATAAAGATTCTATGAGTAACATGGCAAAAAGTTGAGGGTTTCTACTCCTGAAATAGTAAATATCTTGAAAACCCTGTCTTAGGAGGTTCCTATGAATCATAGTTGACTCTCTCTGTATTAATGAGCATGTGGCAATGTACTGAATGATGCAGGAAACATTCTAAAAGATGGATTAATACAGAGTCATTGACCTAAAAAAGGAATTAATCTGCATCCAACCCTTTCAGGTAGTAGCATATGAACAAGTTCAAGCTGCATTGAAAACATAAGCCAAAAAGAAAACAAAGAAACAAAACCCACTGCTCTAGGAACTGATAAATACCAAGTGAACAATTTCAACAAGCTAATGAAGCACTGAAAGCACTTACTTAGCTATTCCAAATTTATGGAAATGGTGAAGTTTGGGTTTGAGTTTGGATCTCTTGATTTGAGAGTGCCCAGGGAATGGTGGTGGCCTGGCACTACTATATAGTTACTATTTTAGTGACTTCTTTGCTTTTTGTAGGACTTGTACTTGATTTGTGAGCATGATTATGCCATTGTGAATAATTGTCATTTAAAGTTTTGCTCCAGGACCAACATCGATTGTTCATGTAAATAATGTTTTGTCACTTAAACATTAAATCTGTACAGGCTGAAATCATGTATTTAAGCATGAAGTTGGCTGATACTTGTATAATTTTCTTGTATCAACAGTGGAAAGCAGTATGGCGATATTTAACGAAAATGGAAGTTGAGCTACCCTACGATCCAGCTATACCACTATTGGGTGTATACCCAGAAGAGGCAAGAAATAAACCACAGCCAGCAGTATGCACACCAATGTTTATTGCAGCACAATTCATAATCGCAAAGACGTGGCAGCAATCTAAATTTCCATCAGTAGATGAATGGATTAGCAAACTCTGGCACATACACACAATGGAGTACTATGCCTCACTCAAAAGCTCTGATGAGCACATGAAACACTTCTCTGTGTGGGAAGAACTGGAGGAAATTATGCTAAGCGAAGTTAGTCAATCACAAAAGGAGAAGTACTGCATGAGCCCCCTGAGGTAAGTAGAAACAGTATGGTGAGTATAAAAGAGAAAACTTCTGTACCATAACAGTTGGTCCAAGAAGTAGGGTAAGGAGAGGAGGGAGGACCAAACTCAGGGAGGTACACGTTGGATGCAACACAGTAATGAGAGAACGATGAGGGGATAGAGGGGATAGGGAGATAAAAGGGAGTTCAAAAATGAAAGGATAACAGAGGGAACAAGGCACTAATCTACCCAGGGGGATGGAGTACTGGTCTTGTCTCCACAGAAACCGAGTGGGCAAGCAGTTCCTACCACAAAGCACCCAACCAGTAGGACAGTGTGATGCATGGAAGGATGCAAGAAAAGAGAGAGCTACAGAGCTGGAAGCAACCAGAGTCAAATGGACTCCTTTTTCTAGAAGTGGGCATGGGAGAGAACAGGTTGGGGGAGGGGCCAGCATCCCACACCCACAGGGATAAAGACAAGAAGGGAGGAAGAGGAAGAGAGCTGGTCCAAGCTGCACGCCGACACATGATACTCAGAGAATTATATCCCTCTGGAGATGCTATCACCCAAAGAAAGGACTGGGCAAACAATGGTTCCTGGGGGCATAAGAGAGGGGAGGAGAGGGAGGTATGGACAAACAAATGGATGGGGGAGGGGGAGCAACAAAAGGTCTGGAATCAATAGAAAGGAGGGTGTGGGAGGCCTGGTCGGGAATAAGCAAGGACAGTGAATCTATGAAGAAACACTGAAACACCAATGAAGGTGGAACAAGATGGTGGGACAGGAGGGAGATAGAAGGAAATAGAGGAAAGAGCTAGAAGGCAAAGGGCACTTGCAGAGGTCTAACATAGGTATGTCCATACATAAATACAACTATCTGTTATAAGGTGGGAATAAATTTAAGAACATATCTATAGGCCAAATATTAGGGCAGCAAGTGGACCTTGGGCCCTCACCCTGGTGCTCCCTCAGTGCAAGAACACTTTGTTCTATGAATCTGGTATTCCTCGAGGCTCACTGTCTCAGCATGATCACTGAGGTAAAATGGGTGCATAAGCAAATGTGGTGAAAAGACGATGGTGCTCAGCCATCAAAGGATGTATCGTCTGGAGTCTTAAAAGCCTAAAGATAAACAATAGACCATCCACTTGAGAAGAGACCACACCCACACAGAAGAAGCACAACAGCCAGCGTGGTCACATGGTGGTGAAAGGTCTAGGCAATAGACATCAAACGGGGGGGGGCGGGCACATATCAATGTGTGCACACAGCCCCAAGATGTCCACTGAGGACATGTGGGAGCACAAGCAAGAGTGGTGAAGAAAGCTGATGGTGCCCAGCTATCAAAAGATATAGCATCTGGGGTCTTAAAAGCTTGAGCATAAACAAGCAGCCATCTAGCTCAGGAGCAACAAAACCCACCTTAAAAGAAACTCACTTGCCTGTGTGATCATGAGGTGCTGAAACTATCAGGCAGCAGGCATCAAAGAACAAAAATCAAAATCAATGAACCAACTAACTCCCGATATCATTGAAAACAAATGGTTACAGAGACAAACAAAAAGATGGTGCCCAGCTACCAAATGATTGAATGTCTATAGAGTCTCAAACACTTAAAGATAACTGAGTCGCCATTCAGCATGGAGACAGCAAAGTCCACAGGGAAGAAGCATACCATCAAGTGTGATCAAGAGGGCCCAAAGGGAGCAGATATCGAGCATCAAAGAACAGGAATCACTTCATTACAAGTGAAGGGAGGGGAAGGGAGGGGACCTAAGGCCCACTGGTGGATAATTGACCACACCTTTACAGGGGAGCCATGGGAAGGAGACAGACTAGTCAGAGTACAGCCAGACAGTAATGATGCATACAAGTTTCCTCTCGTTCCTGAGGTCTCCCTACCCCCCAACCATCATGATCCCAACTCTACCTTGCACATCCGGATGGACTGGAGAAGGTACACTAGTGGAGAGGGGGGCTGGAGATATGGGGAAATCAGGATGGATGAGCCACCTGGTGGTTAGATTGGAACTACTGGATGGGTGGAGAGAAGTTGGGGTAGAGACGGAACCAGCTGCAAGGATCTACATATGACCTATCTGGAGGACGGGCATGGGGGGGTGGGCTGAGGGAGGTGTCAGGCAGGGTAACATATGACAGAATAATAATAACATAAAGTATTGAGGGTTGATGGGGGAGAGAGCAGGGGAACAGGGGAGGAGTTGGAGGAACCCGCACCAGGGGCTGGGGGAAAGGGCGGATGTTTGGAGAATGATGACGGCAGAGCACATGCGAGGGTTCTTGTCACAGTATGTTTATTTATGTATTGGAAAAATGATGTACGAGCCCCTAATAAAATGATTTTTAATTTAAAAAAAAGAAAGAAAATATGGTGAAGAAAACTGACGGTGCTCAACTATTAAAAGCTAGAGTGTCTGGGATCTTAAAGACTTGTAGTCAAACAAGCAGCCAACTCTCAGGGAAGCACCAAAGGCCACTTGGAAGAAGCACACCAGACTGTGTGATCATGACGTGTTGATAGAAAAAGGTATCAGAAGTTTAAAACAAGTAACCAAATCAATGTGAAGCAGTAGGAATGTAGTGGAGACACAAAACCCACCTGCATGACAATTGGACAGTCCCTCACATAAGGGCCATATAGAAGGGATTATAAAACCAGGGTGCAGTATAGCACTGATGAACCACATAGCTATCTTCTAGTTCTTTAATACATCCTCCCCTTATTACTATGGTTTTCACTTGCTTTGCTTCATTAATCATGTTAGACTTGTCTAGGTTCATTTATATGATTAAAATTGTTTGATACATGAAAGCCAAGAAACATAACCTTTCAAAAACAGTAATAGGACTTCCCTGAGGGAACAGGAAGTTGGGAATGGATGGGGGGGGGAGCTAGAAGGGGGAGTTAGTAATATTGATGACTGTATAACCCCACTTGAGAGGAGCAAACAGAATTGTATGTGAATAAATATATTGGATAGTGTAAGATATGGCAAAATAAATTAGTTCCAAGTGGGAACAGTAGAGGAAGGAGCAGGTATTGAGGAGCTCAAGAAGAAAGAAAAGATTTGAAAGTGATTGTGGTAGCAATTGTACAATACTGCTTGATGCGCATGCACTATGGAATGCTATTATATCTGTAAGAGCTCCCCAGAAAATGACTTAAACAAAAAAAAATTCTATGCAACTGACTATATTAATTACACTACCAATAGAATCATGTTATGCCCCAGAGGTATGATTTATAATGTTCTCCATCACCAAATGAGAATGGTGCCTCTAAACTGGACTGGAGAAATATATAAAGCATAGTATATGAATGGACTTGGGACTCAGATTAATTCTAACCCTGATCTAAGATCAATTCCTTCTTATGACATGCCTCTATTCAATACTTGCTCTCATGAAGAGATCACTTACAGTATTGGACCTATTGTATTTTTAAATGAAGTCTCTATAAGTGATCAACAAGTTTCAGGTCTTCCCCAAATGATCATACAATATGTTTACATGTGCTTCCTATAAGGGAGAACTCAGTTTCCCAATAAAGACCATTTTGCTTTTGAATAAATAGCATTATTAAAGAATTTTCAATATAGTATTACAAAATTGAACTTATTGTTGCATGTCTTAGTCTTTGAAGCACTTCATAAATTTTGAGAAAAATGAATTGCTTCCTTTGAACTACTTCTTTCTGATATGTGGGCACTTAGAAAGCAAGTATCAGACAGAATTTGGTCTGAGGGCTTAAAGGCATATCTTTTAAAGAAAGACAATCCCAGTGAAGCATCATCTAAGTCATTATGTAAGATGTGCACCAGTCTGTGTGATTCAAAGATTGTGATACAATCCTTGGACGACCATCTAGTCACTATTTTAATGCCCTCCTTGCTTTTGTATGACTTGTATTTGTTTTGTGAGCATGGGTATGTCTTTGTGAATAATTGTCATTTGATGTTTTAGATTATAGTATAATCCAAATCCAAAAGAAGGAACAGCATCACAGCTTGCTTTATGAACGCAGTTTGTAGAAGGCTATGGAAAATAGTGGAAATCCAAAATCTGTCTACAGTGTCCCCACATAGATTAAGCTGCTGGTGATTTTCCTCGGGATATAGTCTAGGGATGTGAATAGAGAGAGAGCTCCTTAAGCTCTATTATGGAAAATGTAGATGGGTTAAATATAATACTTTATCATTTTATCTCCCCTTTGAACCCTTTAAAAGTTGTTTCAGTCTCCAATATTTCCTGCTTTAGTTTGATGGAAGTTTTTATGTATTTTGTCTACTTATGATTGGTTGCATTTTTTGTTTACTTCCTTTGTATTTTGTATGATTGTCTGTATATGAAATCCAGGATAAGTAGTCCATGAATTAATGATTATGTAGGGGCATGGCAGGGAGAATGGAGGTGAGGATGGGAAAGTAACTAAATGAATTAAAAAAGGAGATGCTTTGAAATGAATGATAGTGATGATTGCAGACTCTTCCGAATGAATGATCTGTATGATATATGAAGTGCATGCAAACAAAACGATTAGAAAAAGAAAATTTTTGAAAAGGGCAAAGTAAGGTCAAATTTAAATTTGAGTTTATTATGCAATAAGTCATTCTTACTCAATAAGCACACATACAAGTATTCATAGGTATACATAAATCCACATGCCAAATAATACGGGCTAAATAAATAGCAAGTATCTGTTTTCATTTGTGAGCAATAATATTTTTTTACTACTTTTGTAATCAATATGATTTTATTAAGTCATATTTTATAGTTCAGGGTATAAAGTAACACATACCAAAATGCAATATTGTAATAAACTCATAAAGAACCATCCATTTTTTGAATAAACCTCTTTTTTAGATTCATAGAACAAAAAAAGCTATATAGCAGGTTAGAGATTTCAAATCATAGTATGCTTAAAGAAGAGATTCTTAAAGCAAGTGGAATGCTAAATGGTCAGACTTATAATGTTGTATGCTGTACAACTTTAGGGGCTATCATAAACATGGTGATAGTCTGTTAATAAAGTGCCATAGAATTCTGTAGTGCACAGTCTGAGTAATTATAAATGAAATCTCTATAAGTGATCAAAAAATTTCAGATCATCTCCAAATGATCATATCATATATTTACAGGTACTTCCTATAATGGGGAACTCAGTTTCTCAAAAAGACCATTTTGCTTTTGGATAAATAGCATTATTAAAGAATTTTCAAATATATTATTGTAAAATTGAAATTGTTGCTACATATCTTAAACTTTGAAGCACTTCATAAAGTTTGAAAAAAAATTAATTACTCCCTTTGATTTTATTTCTAAGTCCCTACTTCTTTTCACTCCTGTCTAAACATATTCTAATTTGTATGCATTCATATTCAAAACTGAATGCAATGCTCCAAAAAGTGAAGAAACTAACTTGCCTTTCTTCCCTACCCACTGCAGATAAGAAAATCAATGTCCAGAAAGAACATTGACATATACAATATCATAAACTTTGTTAGTTTCAGTAAAGTGAAACACTCAAATCTAGCTCTGGGGTTTTTCCACGGCAATTCTTCCAAAAAAGAGATTTACTGGAAGATGCCTTATATATCATAACATTTTCTCATTCATTCATATTAAGAAGAGTTGTGAAATCATCACCACAATCAATTTCAGAGCATTTCCTTCTTGGGCTTTTATTTTGATTGATGGAGAGTGATGTTTCCCTCTTTTCTGCTTCCTCCTGTGCTGGACATGCTTATTACTAGCAATTCCCTTGGGGCTAATGGACCAGCAGAAACAAAAGATCCATTGGCAATTTCCAGAGAATTAACTGTGGTGGAGCCCATTAGTGTTGACAATTAAGGCAACCGGTGTGCCCTGTGAGCCCAGGTGCACACACCCTACCAAATGGAACCATCATCTTAAACAAACAAACAAAAAATTCCCATGGATTTAGTGATTCAGTAATATTTAAACACCCTTATTAAAATGTGAAGTGTATTAAGGTCTTGTCAAATATATTAGTTCATTTTAGAATTTTTACTAATACCATTAATAAAGGTATGAGATTTTGAGACAAACCATATTTAGACATATTGAATATCTTATTGTCGACAATAAGCCAGGGACTCAGCTGACACTATTATGCAAATTTATATTTTATTCTTACACTCTCACTCAGAAGTCAATACTATTCTTATTTTACAGTGATATGACTGAATCTCTTATTCAGAAATAAAAAACAATTCATAATAAAGACATGATTACAACCCAATATCAGTTTGACCTCAAAATACAGTCTTCATCATAATCAGTTGTATTGGTTATCAAAAATTGTGACAATGTAAGACAATAAGCATTTTCACATACTTCAGTTTCTGAGGGCTATGAATTTAGAAGTCATTTACAGTGTTTTTGGTTTAGAGTCTTTTAGGAGTTGGAAGTCAAGCTGTTGACTATAGAGTATTGTGAGCCCAGACTCCCCTGGCACTAGAGAATTCACTTCCATACTAGTTCATGTAGCCATTGGCTGTCTTTAGTATCACTTTGCAAATTTTCCAGAGGTCTCCATTCTTCATTATTTGAGTGTCTCCATTGAGTGTCACCATGACAAAGTAGTTGGATTTGTTCACACTGTGTAACAAGAAGTAAAAAATGAGAAAAAGGGAAAAATATGGTAAGAGATGGAGAAGCCAATACAAGCCTCAGACACTCTTAAAAGTTACAGTCAATCCCCTTTGTCAAATGCCATGAGTCGGGCAGAACAACCCTTATGAAATACTGGAGAGTCCTCCGTGTTTGTGTGTGTGTATACATTCTTTAAGTGGTAAGAATAAGTGGGGATCATCTTGGAGACTGGTTACCAGAAAAACATCAAAAGTACAAGTGTGTCTAAAAATTTAAGATGACTGTGTCTATACTATGACCAAATGATCATTTTTTTAAATTGATTTAATTTTTATTACTGTGGGAAAAAAAACATAAGGAAGAAAAAGTGCAAATGATTGTTTTAATTTGTTGTTCTGATCTCTATGTCAACTCTATGAAGCAATAGGTTTGATAAAAAGAAAGGTAATTATAGTGGCCTTGTTTGACTGCCTGTCACATTTTTTTCAAATCATTTTTCAATATTAGCACATTGCTGACTGATCCCAAATTTACTGGGTCTTTAATGTGTTAACTTGCAGATGGGTTTTGGATCTCCATTACTTCCCCACCCCTTCACATTGATTTGATTGCTTGATTTTAATTCTTGATTTTAAAATATCCGGTCTTTAATGTGTTAACATATTTGAGAAGTAGTACAACAAATACTTAATAGAAATAATGCTTTCATTTTTTGAACTCTTAAAGAGATTATTGAGAAAGAAATTTAGACAGCCAGTTTTTATGCCTAAAGAAGCCATGTTTTTGACATTTTAAATTTAAATGTAATGTGTACAGTTAATTTTAGCCACTATGGTATTATAGGAAAATAATTTGAGTAAAAGTTTTGAGAAAAACTGGCATGAATGAAAGTTGTTGTGCCATGAACTGCATCCCATGACCCAAGAGAGACACCACAGGGTTAGAATCATCACAGCAGAAGAGGGAGTCAGGAGACTGTATGAGCGAGGCTGTGTCAAGCAGGGTGTCTGAAGCACACAAGACCCTGTGAGAAGGAAACAAGAGCAGGGAACTACAGAACAGTGCACATGGCAAGTCAAGGAGCAATCTTTCAGATCTAAAATGAGAACAAGCTGAAGGAGAATTTTAGAGGACTTATAAAAAAAACAACTTTTTTTTTTCTTCAATTCGATTCTGACTTTCTGAAGGAGTGCCACCAATTGTGTTAGGGCTAGGATTGGGCTAAATGTCTATGGGTTTTATTTGGATTTTTTATTTTTTGCTTTTGCTGTAATTTGGAGGGTGGGAGGTAAGTCTCTATAAATTACAGTCCATTGCATACATTGGAACATAAAACCCATAACCTAACCAAATCCATATCAGTATGTTCATGGAAAACGGTCATTTTACTAGGGGCTCTTACAGCTTCTACAACAATCCATACATCAATTATATCAAGCATATTTGTATATATGTTGCCATGATCATTTTATAAACATTTACTTTCTATTTGAGCCCTTGGTATCAGCTCCTCTCCACCACCACCATCTATGATTTCTTAATAAATTATAAATCATTTTTCTTTCCTCTTTTTTACCCTCACTCCCCCTTTCTTTTTAACCAATCATTAACCAATCACCAACTTCTGTCTTCCTTCACCTACATTTCTGCTGTTCGTCCCCCCCTCCCCCAGTGGTGGTGAAGGGATTATGGTGTCCACCCTTGCAATCTGCTCCCCCCTTCCTCCTCACCTCCCACCACAGCTCCCCTATATTTCAGGTATCACAGTTCTCATTTCTGTCTCAAAGAGTTTTCTTGTGACCTTTCTGTGAGGAGATATTCTATTGTCTAATTTTGGGTCTTTGCTGCGACTACAATATCTTTTCTTTGTTTGGGGCCTTGTGATGTCAGTTGCCTAACGCCCTTGCCGCCTCATTGATGTGCTTCTTCCATGTGGATTTGCTGCTTCTCTGTTAGATGGCCGCTTGCATAACTTCAAGCCTTTAAGATTCCAGACACTTGATGGGCAGTACTCAAATTTGGGTCACAATCACTTCTGAGGTTGAAAGACTCTTTCAGTGGGGTTGCCTAATTCATAACAGTAGCAAAATTACAGTTATATAGTAGCAACTGAAATAACTTTATGGTTGGGGGTCACCACAACATGAGGAACTGTATTAATGGGTCGCAGCATTAGGAAGGTTGAGAAACATTTTGCTTTATCTTGTGTGTGTGTGTGTGTTTAAAAATCACTTTATTGAGGGCTTAAACAGCTCTTCTCATAATCCATTCATCTATCCATTGTGTAGAGCACATTTGTACATTTGTTGCCATCCTCATTTTCTAAACATTTTCTTTCTACTTGAGCCTTCATTTTCCCCTCGCCCCCTCTCTCCCTCGTGAACCCTTAATCATTTATAAGTTATTATTTCTTCATTTCTTACATTGATTGATGTCTCTCTTCACCCACTTGTCTGTTGTTAATCCCCCCTGGGAGGGGTTATAGGTAGATCACTGTGATTGGCTCCCCCTTTTTATCCCCCACTTTCTCCTTACCGTCCTGGTATCATTAATCTCAATATTGGCCCTGAGGGATTTGTCTTTCCAGGGTTCTCTCTGTTCCCAGCACGAATTTTGTTTTTAATGCTTCTATTGGGAGCTCATGCAACTCTTATCACAATCTCTACATACATTCATAGTATATCAAGCACATTTGTACATTTGTTGCCCTCAATTACTCTCAAAATATTTGCTTTCTATTAAGCCCTTGGCATTAACTTCTCATTCTTTTCCCCTCTCTCCTTGATCCCCCTCCTTCATAAAACCTTGGTAATTTATAAATTATCATTATTTCCTCATATTTTACATTGTCAGATAACTCTCTTCACCCACTTCCCCATTGTCTATACCCCAGGGAAGAGGTTATATGCATATCTTTATAATCAGTTTCCCATTTCTACCCCACCTCCCCTCTACCCTCCCGATATCTCCACTCTCACCACTGGTCCTCAAGGGATCATCTGTCCTGGATTCCCTGTTTCTGCTCCTACCTGTATTGTACCAATGTGCATTCTCTGGTCCAGCCATATTTGTAAGGTAGAATTGGGATCATGATAGTGGGAAAAAGGAAGCATTGAAGAAAGTGAGGAAATTTGCATGCTTCATCATGCTACACTATACCCTGACTGTTTCATCTCCTCCCTGTGAACCTTCTGTAAGGGGAAGTCCATTACCTATGAATGGATTTTGGTTCCCTGCCTGTAATCCCCCTCATTTACAATAATAAAAGTTTTAATTCTTTGTTGCCTGAAACCTGATATCTTTTATACCTCGTGGTCACACATGTGCTTCTTCCATGTGGACTTTGTTGCTTCTGAGCTACATGGCCACTTTTTTATCTTCAAGCTTTTAAGACACCAGATGCTATATCTTTTGATAGTGGGACACCATCAGCTTTCTTCGCCACTTTCGCTTATGCACACATTTGTTTTTAGTGATTGTGTTGGGAAGGTAAGCATCATGGAATGCCAATTTAATAGAACAAAGTGTTCTTGTACTGAAGAAGTACTTGAGTGGAATCCCAATGTCCAACTGCTGCCTTAATATTGAACCTGTAAATGTGTACCCATAAATCTATTTCCCCATCATCATATATAAATATATTTACCTATGTACATGCCTGTATTTAGAAGTCTAAAAATTCCCTTTGCCGCCTAGTTCTTCTTTATACTTCCTTTATGTCCCACTATCAGCTAAGCATTCATTTGACTTTCAGTAATTTATTTTGGTTACCCTAATCTTGATCAATCCCTATCAGGCATCTAATACCCCCCTTGCCACTCCTTTTGGATCACTTGTTGTTCCCATGTCCCTGGGTTGGTCAACACCACTTCCTTACCCCTTATCTCCCCCCTCCCATGTCCCCCCAGATCCATGGATCCTGTTGCTTTCTCATCTACACTGATCATCCAGCCTATCTTATCTAGATAGACTTACAGTGATAATAGTAGGTACAAAAAAAATAAGACATAGGAAGATGAAGCAACAAGAGGAAATGAAACGACGACTACAAGGAAAAAATAATTTCCAGAAAGTTTATATAAATTTTAAAATAGTAAAAGAAAAGCAAAACCTGTAAATGAATCAAGGCCTGTTTTTGACCTCTAGGAGTGACCTCCAGTCGAGTCTGATGAGGTCCAATCCTTACCTGCAATTCTATCCTTGACACTCCTTCAAGACCTCCATGTTCTTCTCCCCTCGATGCTCTGCTGCACGCCTTCATTGTTTTCCTCTATGTGATGTGGTCAGACTATCTACAATCCCAATACTGTGTCTCCAGTGTTGCCCCCCCTGTAGGGCCTTGGGTCAGTAAGGGATGTCTTGTCTCCTAATGGAGATGGCCATCTGGTACTCTCTGTGCATTGGCTACTATGAGTGGGCAGATTGTCCTCAAGGCTTGGTGAGCCAGGATGCACTCCACTCTTTTTTCCTCCCCCTTCATTTGCTCCCACGTGCTCTGGTCAGATATTTCCCTCTCCTCTGAGCTTCAGTGCTGTCCTCTACATTAAATTCTTCTGTGGGGAGAGGCAGCTATCCACATGGTTGGGATTGGAGCCTGGCTCTCAGACCCCTCCACTGGTTCTCACTCTATGCTGCATTAATGACCTGAAAAACAAGGTTTAAGTATGGTCCTTCTTTCCCTGAGGAGATATAAACAACAACCTCCCCTTGGGTAGGTTAGTGACCTATTCCACTGCTACATTTTGCTTTCTTCCTCCCACCCCTCCTTTTTAGTTGTCTACCTTGGTAGCCCTGGATTTGGTCTGGCCCCTGCCATATTACCTGGAACTCACCCTAGAAGAGGCAAGAAAGAAACAACTACCAGACATCCGTGATCCAATGTTCTGGGTATATGCTCAGTAGTGGGATTGCTGGGTCTTATGGTAGCTCAATTTCCATCTGCTTTAGAAATCGCCAACTCAATTTCTACAGAAGCTGTGCATACCTACAGGTCCACCAGCAGTGGATGAGAGTTTCTATCTCATGACAACCGCTTCCAATATTTTTTTCTTCCTGATTTTTTGAATTGGACTATCTTTCAGAGTGCTAGGTGATATCTCATAGTTGTTTAATTTGCATTTCTCTTATGGCTAATGATCAGGAGTATTTTCTCATATGTTTATTGGCCATTTCGATTTCTTCCCCTGTGAAGCTTCCAGTCAGGTCTTTTGCCCACCTCCTCAGTGGGTAGTTAGTTTTTCTCCTATTATAAGCTTGCAAAGTATTGTAAATTTTAGTAATAAGGCCTTTCTCTAGTGTGTCATTGCTAAAGATGTTTTCCCAGTCTGTGGGCTCTTTTATTACTCTTGGTAATTATTTTGATGTACACCACTGACTTATCTTCACTATATCCCACATGTCAATTTGTGACTCCTCTGTATTTATATCCTTCCCTATTTGTGATAGCCTATATATTTGCTGTGCCATGGTTCTCAGGTTTATCCCAATTTCCTCATTAACAATTAGGGCCCTAATTGTTTCGGGTTTTAACTCAAGATCTGTGATCCATCATGAGTTTATTCTTGTGCGTGGAGTGAGGTAAGGGTCTTGTTATATTTTTCTGCAGGTTGAAATCTATTTGACCAGTATTTTATTATGGATTTTTGCTTGAATGTTCCTTAAGGATATTACTCTGTAGTTCTCAATTCTTCTGGGATCCTTTCCACTTTTAGGTATCAGAGTTATACGGGATTCATAGAAAGAGTTTATGAGTTTTCTGTCATTTTCTTTGTTCTGGAAGAGTTTGTGTAGAATTGGTGTCAGTTCTTCCCTGAATGTTTGCTACAATTCTCCTGTGAAACCATCTGGTCCAGGGCATTTTTTTTTGTTGGTAATCCTTTAATAACTTTATCTATTTCTTCTATTTCTATTGGTCTATTGGGGTTCTTGACATCCATCTCAAGTAGTCTAGGGAGGGATTGTGTTTCTAAATATTTGTCCATGTCCTCCAAGTTGTTGAATTCCTTAGAGCACAGGTCTTTGTAGTACTGTGTAATTATCCTTTTGATTTCATTAGGGTCTGTTGCAATGTTCCCTGCTTCATTCTTCATCCTTGCAAGTGACATTTGTTCCTCCTTTTCTTTGGTTAGGTTTGCCAGCGGTCTATCAATTCTGTTAATCCTTTCTAAGAACTTACCTTTAGAAGCATTTTTCCCAGAGTTTTCTTATTTTCCCTGTTCTATCTCAACTCTGACTTTTATTATTTCTATCTTTTTGCTAGTAGCAGGATTGTTCTGTTGACGCTGCTCTAATTAGTATATGTTTTGTGCTAATTGCTTCTCGGCCATGCTAGAGTAGCACCCACAAGTCTCTCTTCTTTTTCCATGTGTGCATTGATTGCTATTAGCCATTCTCTGATAAATACCTTTTCTCTATGCCAAAGGTTTTGGGACATTGTATTTTCATTATGATTGGTTTCTATAAACTTCCTGAATTCATCCCCAATCTGTGTTAATGCCCACTCATTTTATAGTAAACTCTTCATTGTCCAATTGCTTGCCCTTGTTTTCTTCACTGTCTTTTTGTTGACTTCTGGCCTTGAGGCACAGTTATCAGGAAAATATCTGCTTGATTTTACTCGAGTTTGATTTGTGTTCTAGCATGTGGTCTATTTTTGAATATGTGCCATGTGTGCACGGAAAGAATGTGACTTTTTTCCATGTGGTTGGAAAGCTCTGAAAATATCTATTAAGCCAAGTTGGCAATTTGTTCTGTTTAGCTCTATAGTCTTCTTGTTGAGTTTCTTTCCCAGTGACCTGTCTTTTTCAGAGGGTGGTGTATTAAAGTCACCAACTATAATGGTTGAGCCTGTGATTTCTTTTTCCATCTTTTGGTATGTTTGATTTACAAAATTCATGGTTCTTTCACTGTGTGTGTATATATTTATATATTTATTTTGCTCACTGGTTCTTGATGCACTGTTCCCTTGAGTATTATATAGTGCCCCTCTTTGTCTGTTGTTATGAATTGTACCTTGAGAACAATTTTGTCTGCTCTTACGATTGCTACCCCGGCTTTTTTTTCTTTGACATTTGCTTAGTATATTTTCCTCTAGTCTTTAATTCTCAATATGTTTTTGTCTGCCAGCTTAAGAAGTGTCTTCTGTAGGCAGCAGATTGATGGGTTCTTTCCTGAGCCAGTGTGTTAGCCTCTCTGCTTTTTATTGCCTGACTTCAGGTCATTGACATTCACTGTTATTACATCCATCTGTGGGCTCTGTGGTTTCATTTTCTACTTTTTGTGTTGGGTGTTTTCCTAAATAGTTTTCTTATCTGCTCTTGTTGTTGTTTTGTGTGTGTGTGTGTGTATGTGTGTGATTTTTGCCTTCTATCCTTTATTCAGCCAATGCTATCTGGCAATGTTTTCTCTTTGTCACTTTATGGATGAAGTTTTTCTATGTGATATTCTCTTATTTTCACCCAATGAGTGTTGGTCTTCTGCCCATAAAGGATTGGCAAGGATCTTTTGTAGGCCTGGGTTTCTTCTTGTGTGTTCTTTGAGCTTTTCCTTGTCTGGTAAGACTCTTACTTCTCCGTCTATGTAATAGATAATTTGGGTGGGTATAGTATTCTTGGGTTTGCGTTGTTTTCTTTCATTGTTTGGAATATGTTACTCCATTCCCTCCACTGCTGATAGGTTTGAACATACTTTTATCGAGGTACCTTTTATGTGACTACTTGATTTTCCCTAGCTGTTCTTATGATCTCCTTTGCGTCATAGTTGGATAACCTATTATGGGTCTTGGTGACTTCTTCTTGTGGTCTAGCTGCTGGCTGGTGTTCTTTCAGCCTCCAGAAAGATTACCTGATTTTCTTTTTTTTTAAATTTTTTTGAGGGGGCGCATCACTGCCCTCTGGTGGGAGTGGGAAGCCCAGCCTTGCTCCTGGAGAGCTGCTGCTGGATTTGAACCACAAAGCCAGTGGGCTGCAGTCCCACACTCAATCACTATGTCACCGGGGCTCAGCCCAAGATTACCTGATTTTCATTCATTAAGCTGGAGAAGTTTTTCTCTAAGAATTTCCCTGCTATTTCCATTCTTGACTTCTTTGTTTTCTTGTTCTGGTACTCCAATTATTCTAATATTGTTCCTCTTCATAATTCAGGCATGTCTTACAGATTTTCTTCAGCTTCTCTGATTGTCTTATTTGGCTCTTTTTCCCATTTGTTGAGGTCTGCTTGGTTATCCTCTAGGTTGCTGGTGTGATTCTTTGCTGTGTTACCTTTATCTCCTCTATCATCTCATCCTTTTTCTGTATTGCTGCTCGCATATGCTGTATGGCTCTGAAAATTTCTTTCTGTGGCTGAACAGTATCTAACATTGCTAGGTTCATGACTTCTTCCTACATTGTCTTCTGATTCTCTTGCTTTATTGTTAAAGTTGTTAGGGATAGTTGCTGTTTACAGGTTGTTTTAGAGGAGCATTGCACCTTGTTCCAGAATCAAAGAGCACTGGGCTCTCAATTAGAGGACTCATATGAGTGCATCTACACACTGTCTCTAGGTAGCTCTAACTGGGGGTCAGACAACCACTTTATCTTCCTGTGATATCACTCTTATCCTAGCTGGCCAATATTTCATTATGTGGAATCTGAGTTGAATCATCCTTTTATATTATGCTGGTCAATTTGTTGTGGACCCCCTGTAGCAGTCATGTGCCTATGTTATTTTTATGATTGAAATACAGGGGTGAAGTCTAACCTGTTAATCTGGAGATAGTCATTGAGTAGCCAGTGAGGCTTCCATGTGGGCATGGCTTTCTCTTGACTTCTGGGGAATCTCTTGATATTTCCATCATGAAGATGAGAAGTTATCTTCCCCAGTTGTTGGGAGTTAGTTTCAGAGATGATAAATCACAGACACGATAAGATGGCAGCATCTGAGGAGCTGAAGGAGTTAGAGGAGAAGCCCCATGACTTTGTCCTGATGGAGTCAGACCTCTAAAGCTGGAGAGGCCATTTGGGGACCCCTGCCAGTGATGAGGTGCTTCTGCCACCACTGGATGTTGTTGATGGACCCTGAGCCCTGGAGGTGATGAGTCATGGGGAAATGCCTGCCAGTGCTAGGATTCTGTGCCCACTGGCCTGTGACTTCATGAGTCGGAAGGAGACATTATAGACTGATATCAGGCATATAGGCTAATATTGGACTTATGAGTTTGAACTGGACTGGATTGGGATTCTTTCTCAGTGTTCCATTCCTTTTGCATATAAACCATTCCCTTATATCCATATGTGTGTCTACGAAATTTGTTCCTCTAGTCTACCCGGGCTAACACCCACGCCCCAACGGTGGCATATCACTGTGTAATCTCTAAGCAGGCCATAATGGTTTGTCTCACAGGGCTTGGAGCACCTCAGGTCATATGTGGTGTTTCTCTCTATAACTGGGGTGCCGAGGAGGGTGTCTGTACCATCCCCATTGTAGACCACTGCAGCTTACAGGCAGAATTAGCCCAAGCAAAGAGATCAACATGGCAAATGGGCAGATGGACAGATGTTCCTGCAGCTGCATGGAGCACCACTGTTGATGGGCGGTTGTTCTCCCAGTCTCTTTGAGGGTCTTGGGGTTTAGGCTGGATTTCCCCCAGCCATTTGAAGGAGAGCACCCCCAACCACTTAGGGTATGGAGGAGGGCTGACTTGATTTCCCCAGCTGTGTGCAAAGCCAGCAAATGCAGGTGTGAGATCCCCAACTGGGCTTTCAGAGTTTACTGGGCTAGAGAGAAGTGTCTTGATCATGATGGTGAATTTTGAAAGGAAAGCGAGCAAGAGGAGAAGAGGAAGAAGGAAACAACGACAGGAGAAAAAATGGTAAGCAAAGCAACACCACTCACCAAAGAAAGTGCTAAGACTAAACAAAAGTAGAAACTGTCAAAAAAAGAAACTATAAAAAAGAAAATCTGAGCCTGCTGAGAATGTAGCAGGAAAGAGAGCATGGGGAAGAGAGAAAGAAGAGAAAAAATGGAGAAGATGAAAAAAGCATAAAGAATGAAAGCAGAATAAGATAAAGAGGGAGGGAAGCAAAGAAGGGACAAAAAATAGATAACTGAGTCCTGTGCTGTGTGTAGCACCGCTTCTTGTCATGTGCGGTACCATCAGGGGCCAGAATGCAGCTCTCCCTACTCTGTGGGCAGAGTTGCCCTAGGCAAATGGTTGGGACTGGAAACCAGCAGTGGCATGTGGAAGGAAGGATGGAGAGGAGAGAGTTAGAAAAGCAGAAAACTAGAAGAGAACAAAGAATGAGAAAATAAAAAAGAGAAAATAGGGAAAAGCACAACTGTGCATCTTAAGATTGACTGTGATGGTAAAGGGAGAAGAAATAAAGAATAAAGAGGTTGCTGATTCCTGCTGGCCGGAATGTGTCCCCAGAGGCATTTGGGCCCTGCCCAAAGATGGTAAATTGGTGTGCCCTTTTAGTGCAGGGACCCCATGATACTAGGCAGAATTGCCCTAGTTGGCAAGAACAGCTTATAGGCCCAATGGAGGGTCCCTCAGCAACACGGACCACTGTAAAGGGCTGTCATAGCTGCCTGGTGTGGTGTGCACTCCTCCCACAGAGGGCAGGTGGGGTTTCCCTTGCTATTTGGGTTCAGTTGCCCTAGGCAAAGCATACTGTCCTGGAATCCAACAGTGGTATATGATAGGATAGAGTGGGAGAGAAGAGGAAAAAGAGAGAAAAGGAAGGAAAAAGAAAGAAAGAAAAAAAAGGCAAAACAACACTGTGCCTGTGGAGACCAATTGCAGTGGGAAAGATGGCAAGGCGAGAGAACAAGAAAGAGGAAACAGAGTAGTAAATAAGGAGATAGCTAAGCCTTGATTGCCTGACTGTTGAGCTGGAGAAGTTCCAAATATGTAGCAAGTTGGTGTGCCAACTTGGGTTCCACAGATGCTGGAGGAGATTACCCTCGAAGGCAAGAACTCAGCCGTGGGCAGGCATCAGTTCCCAGCAGTACTGAGCACTGGGGTTCACTGGTAGGCCTGCCTTGTGCTGTATGTAGCACTACAGCAGCGAGGCGGATACTCTCAGCCCTGTAGAGGGTCTTAGGACGGGCAGGGCGTCCCCAGCTGTGCGTAGACTCACTGAGAGATCTGGATTTATTAATCTACAAAGACTGCTTATGCCCTACCAGCTCAGAGGTGTTTTCTTTATCCTTCCCCCCTTGTCATCTAAGATAGCATTAGATTAAATTGGCTCCCTGGCTCTGGTCATTTAGGAGAAGGGCCTTCATTATGGTGAAAACATCCAGACCCTGTAGCTGGGCTCCCTTCTTATGCAAATGTGTGTTAAGATCTTTAGTCTACATCTAAGTGCTTCCTCAGGGGTTGATCAATGAGCCTGGGATCTGCTGGGAGTTTTTTCCACCCCCCAAATATTATTTATTATTTTGGACTTATGAGGTCCCTTGATTTGATTTGGGGGCTGTCACACTGGCCCCCAGAGAGGGAGATCCAACTTATAAGGAAAGTTGTTTACTTCTTGGCCAGCTGGAACTGAATTCACAGCCTGGACTAGAACTGTCTGCTTATTTTCAGCCACACCATGCCCTAGCTTAGATAAATTCCTCTTTTTTTTCCTACTTCAAATTGTGGCTTCCCGCCAGCCCCACTTCCCAGGTTCTAAGCTCAAGACAGCTAACAGAACAGGGAGCTCTGATGGGGGGGGGTGGGAGGGTTCTGTGACCGTGGTTCTTCTTGTGTCAGGGATTGCCCTCTGTAAAGCAACTGCCTGTAGAAATTGCTAATTGCTGTGAAACTAGCTCTGAGAGCCCACAAGCCCAGTGCACTGAACCTGGAGTGATTTAGAATGTTTTTGGTTCACTTTGTCAGTAGAAATCACAAAAAAGTGGGGTACAAGACAGACCCTAGTATCCTAGTTCTAATTTTAGGACTCTGCCTCTCCATCTCCTGTACCTGACCTCCCTCTTTTGTGTTCTGACTGCAGGAGCACAGACAAGTGATAGACACTGTTTTCCTCTCTATCTTTTGATAGCAGGACACCATCACCTTTCTTTATCCCACTTGCTTATGCACCCATTTTGTCTTCAGTGATCATGTGGGAGGGTGAGCATCACAGAATGCCAGATTGTCAGAACATAGTGAGTGCTCTGGTGTTGAGGGAGGGTTTGAGCAGAGGTTCAAAGTCCATTCACTTCCTCAATATATCGTAGTATAAATATATGTACATAGACCAATACCTCTATTTTTATGAATTAATATATTTAAATGTGTAAACACCTATGTTTGTACCTTTCTCCATTCCATACATTTGCTTCCCAGAGAATCCCTCTGTTTCATTTTACCTTCCTTCTGCCCCATCGTCACACTCACCTTTCTTCTGCTTCTTAGGCATGCCTCTCAGACAGATTGCTGTTGCTACAACATTATCAGCATCTCTATGTCCATTTTGTGTTGCTTTTAATTCCCTGGTTGTTCCACTGCCTATGGTGTTGTTGCTCACTGCTCCCTTCCCTTGCCTCGTCTTCCCCCCATGTCTCTCCAGAACTGTTGATCCCATTGCTTTCTCCTCAGGCTTTGTTCCCATGCCTATCTTACATAGGTAGCCAAACCGCCAAACCAATAGTAATGTAGACAATACAAAAATAAAACAAAAACTTGAATAAAAAGAGAAAAAAATAAGCGCTATATATATATTTTTTTCAGGTGTGTCTGCTGGCCTTTATGAATCTTTCCCAACTGATCTTGGTGGGAAGGGGCTTCTGCAGAAACTGCCTCTCCTAGCCTGAAGTTCATTTTGGAGGACTCCTTATGACCTTTGTGGTGTGGCTTTGCTCCCCTTGCTGTTCTTTTATATCCACCCAATGAGGGTGGGGACTCACTCCCTGCCAGGTGTGCAGACACCAGTATTGTCTTCTGATGAAATTTGCTCCAACTAGAGAGAATCCTCGCTGTCCCTCATCAGCTCTGTGCAGGGACTTCTCAGGGGTTGAGGTGCAGTATGAGGTCTAGTCCCTCACTCTCCCCTTTTCCTTCTTGACTTACTTCTATGTGTGTGCGGCCCCTCTCCCCAACATGCAGATTTAGTGTTGGTCTCAGTAGCACATACTTCTAGGGAGCGTGTCAATTTGGCTTTGATTGGCTGGCCCTAAAGACCTCTCTGTTCATGTGCTGCTTCCTGTGGTTACTTTGTGCTCAAGGCTTGATGAGCCATGGTGGTGTCTGCACTCACACTCCAAATTCTGTGGAGACATAGACAATGTCATACCCCTCAGTGGAATAGTGCCCTACTCCCCCAGTGCCATGGTCTTCCTCTTTTTTCCCCTTTTATCCACCCTGCAACATTTCCTATTCTTTGTGTTGTATTGACATGTACATTCTTGGGTTTGGTCTGTCCCCCAACTCAATTGCCATTACTTTAACCCATGTAGTATGAGATAAGGAGCTTTTCTTTTATACCTACTATGCTGATTATACTTATCTCAGTGGACTCTTTTTGTACTTGCCCTTTTGTGATTGGCTAACTTTGTTTAGCATATAATTTCCTGAAACTCTTCTCATGAAACAATGTGTTTTATGTGATCATCAGTAGTTTTGCTGATTGGCCATTTGGGTCTTCTTGCTAGTGAAAATTCTGTTCAGGTTTTTTCCCACTTCCTCATGGAGCTAACTGTATGTACATTGAACCAGATTATGGAAGAGAAGATCAAGAAGGCAGTACCCTTCACGATAACCAAGAACAAATTAAAATATTAAGGGAATATATAACAAATAAAATACTTAAACAAGGAAAACTGCAGAACCCAAATACAGGAAACCAAAAGTGTCCTAAAAAAATGGAAAAATATCCTATATTTGTGGATCAGAAGACTCAATATAATAAATATGTCAATCTTACCCAGGACATTTTTTAAGTTTGACTCTATCCTGATTCAAATATCAACAACCTTCTATAAAGAACTGGAAAAATTGACCACCAATTTCATATGGAGAGGGAAGAAACCCAGAATTAGCAGAGAACTCCTCAAGAAGGCCAAGGTCAGAGCTCTCAGTTTATCAGACTTTATCACCTACTAGATAACTACAGTGGTCAAAACTATGTGGCATTGGAATTATGACAGACACTCAGACCAATGGAAAAGAGCAGAAAACCCCCAAATAAAGCCAACAGCATATAGACTACTGATCTTCAATAAGGGCCCCCAAACCATCAAGTGTGAGGTAAATGCTCTCTTTAACACATAATGCTGGAGACAATGGAAATCCACTTGTAAAATAATGAAACAAGACCCTTACCTCACCCCTTACTCAAGCACAAACTCAATGTCAACCACAGACCCAGAAGTAAAACCCCAAAATATCCGGACCAACAACGAAGGAGTCAGAGCAAGCCTAAGAACCATGGTGTAGGAAATACATAACCTAACTGTAATAAGGAAGGGTAAACATGCAGTTCATTCTGAAATTTAAAAAATGGGATATATTAAAGAGAAAACACCGATATGAGTTGGAGGACTTCACCAAGAGAATAACACGAGAACCCATAGACTGGGAGAGGATTATTAGCAATTTCACAACAAAGGGCTTATTACTAAAATCTGTGATGTCCTCCTAGCCTGAAAAAAGAGTGAAACTGTTAATCCCTCTTTACTTTTGAAGTAAATATAGAATTCATCTCTGCTAAGAAGTCCAAAATACATGGAACCCTAATTTTTAGCACATTTTGTGTGTGCGTGCATGTGTATGTGTTTTATTACAAAACTAAACCAAAACAACAAAGAATGCCTATGAAAAATGAACACACATAATTCAAAGAGAAGGAACCTTGATGGAGTGAGTAAGTGCTCAAGTGACATCTAAGCACCAGGCAGTTAGAACTGCCCCAGTGGCTGCCTAAGAGAAAAGGTTTGTGATCTGTTCCAGCAAAGATTACAGTTTAGGAAATGTAGACAAGTTCTTCATGGCCACACGTTTTAAAGTCACCTTCAGCTAATAGAAACATTCTTTTCAAATAGAAAACAATCTATCATGTGGGATGCTAATGAATAGATCAGTCTCCCTTAATTAAACAGTGAAAATGAACCCTCTGAGTAAAATCCATGTATGTCTATCTTCTATAAGGAAGCTAAGATAGAGAGCTCAGAAAAGTGCAAAGGGCATTGGATAAGAAATCTGGACTTTAAAAACCCTGGTAGCGGTGGGTTAAGCATGGAGCTACTGATGTCAAAGTCAGCAGTATAAGAAAGATAAGGCTTTTGATTCTTGTAAAGATTTACAGCCTCAGAAATTTAAAGAAGCTGCTTGACTCTATCCTATAGGGTGAGAGTGGACTTCTGGCAATGCAAGATTGCACAGTCGGTTAGTCACTGCAGGCTTCATTTGGAATTCATTGTTTCACCTTTGGGATGCATGATCCCATAGTACCCTCAGATGCACTGTCTGGCTTATCCTCCTTTCTACTGCTTATCATGCTTGGTAGTTTCATTTCCTCTGTGAACTGTTCCATGCCAATGGAGAGATCCCTTTCAACATTTCTGGTTTAAATTTTCATTCTTGTGGCTTAATGAAAATTAAGCCAGAGCAGTGCTTAGAATTAAGTCACAATATGATGCCATGCCTAAAAAGTACCAGGAATCATAAATGATATAATTTAATATTAATATAGTATTGAACAACAAAAGTGGATTCTCCTTACAGAGAAATACTTAAAAATATATATGATCAAGAGAGAGCAGGTGTTAATGAAAATGGCTAGAATGAGAGTTATCACAAACACAGGTCCAGCAGCATATTCTGCATTTTCAATATCCTTCTTCCAAATTCCTCAGAACTCTCTCCAGCACAATACCTCAGTCCTGGTCTTACCACTTTCCCTCCTATCAATATTTTCAGCATATTTTGTATACTTCCAGGAGCCCTGGAAGCATAGTAGTTACACTGTAGGCTGCTAACTACAAGTCTAGTAGTTTGAAATCATCAATCACTCTCCAGAGGTAAAAGGAAGCTTTCTGCTCCCATAAAAAGCTGTAAAGAGAAGTTGTACCCCATCTTACAGAGTCATTATGAGTCAGGACTCCCCAGAAGACAGTGAGTTTAATTATGCATAGTGTTACCAGGTCGCCTTTCCAATGTATGTTAATCCATCTCTGGAATGTTTATACTCTTTTACTGGTTACCAACACCACCAACAAAAATGGATAGCATGAAAATGCTGTGCATAGTCAGATTTTGTTTCCTTTGTTCTTTTCATAAAACTTCTTTCAAAATACTGAATGACTGCCTACAATTTTCCTGACACTGCTGGGACTTTATATATTTACCTATAAATCTCACAGTCTTTCAAGTTAATGGTCATTACCCTCATTATACAGACAATGGAATTTAGGGTAAATCCCTTGCTCAGGCCCACCACTAGTAAATGATGCAGCTTGGATTACCATTGAGTTTTGATTGCTCTGATCTTTGTTTTCATCATCTCACACTGCCTGGGAAGTTAGATGTCTCATTATCCTTTCTGTGAAAACATCAAATATTTTCTTTATTTTTCATTCCTTGGTCTTAAGTATCAACAATCCTTCTCAGTTTATGGAAGTAGGGTGGATATATGTATGTCTGCATGAGCATGTGTGTGTGTCCCTCTCTACTTTCTTCTGTGTTTTCATAGCATTTTGGAGAAGAATGAAGCAAAGAACAATCAAAGATTATTAGCAAGGCAATTTTAACACAAAAGCTTGACATTCTGTATATTTGATGAAATCAAGGAACTTTGAGGGTTGATTGGGTTACTTCTTTCTGTTCTTTTTTTTTTTCAAATATACAAGACTGAAGACAAGTGATAAATGGAAACAATAGGGTAATGGTTAATTCTTTGCTGATCCATATCCAAATAGGCTATAAAAATGGTAATGTATGTATTCATAATTAACATGCTAACCATAAATCATCCCAAAACTAAATTATTAAAGCAATGAAATGCACACATCTCTATTAGGCATGAACATTTATTTGTAGAAAAGTTAGGAAAGTCAAAACTAAACCTGCTGATGCAAACTTACCTTGTACCATTCATAAACACATTGAAATGTGAAATAGGGTGGGGATCAAAAATATCTAACTGCTATGGATGAATTTCAAGATCTTGTAAAAATGCCATCTCCAATTTAAGAACCTTAGGTATATGAGCTACATCTATAAAGACAGAATAAAAAGATAGCATAGTACTATAATTTTGTGATCATCATACATAGTCTTATCATACAAAGTCCTATATTTTAATCCCAAATTACAACTGCAATTCTGAATTACCTTGAGGGAAAGAAACGCACCTACCTACTGGCAATCTCTTCATTATAGAATCATAGTAAATTGATCTACATATGTATCTCACACCTTTGTTTTAGGTAACAGTGAACTTAGGTAAGAAGTGAATTCCAGACCAAAAAATCTTGATTCCTTTATCTTGTTTCAAAAGAGTGAGAACAACTAGACCCAGATTCTTTCCAGTATATTTTAGTGATTCAGGAGTTGGCAGACTTCACTTGTGGAAAGTCCCCACCACTAGAGTGTTCTCACATTCTTCTGAAAAACAACGCTAGTCTGTTGACCTCTAATAATTCAGTGAACTTCAAATGGGTCAATCCTAATGGCCAAGAGCTCCTTCCTGACCTGAACTAAGTTAGAATCAAGCCTAATATATATTGCAAAAGGATCCTAATTATGAAGTGAGTTTATTATTTGGCAGCTAAGTTAAGCGACCAGATTTTAAGTTGAATAGCATTGACCAAGGGGAGGGGGGCTGTTCTTGATTAAAAATTTGGTCTATATGGAGCAGCAGAAATGTTCATAGAATTCAAGAATAGTATTGTAATATATTTGTTTAGCTTTAAAATGCTACAGGATGTGGGACAAATTGTTAAAAAGCAGAACATCTGGTTACCTTACCAGAACAGCAACAGTTTATATCTACCAACCACTCCATAGGGGAAAAAATGTAGCCCTTCACTCTCTGTTCCACTAAACTGTATGGACTTCTACTTTGTCCTCCAGTGTCACTATAGGTCAGAATTGACTTAAGAACAGTGGGACCATTGAGAGTGATATGCAAGAGTGCTATTATCTACAATGGACGGATGTTTAGCCCTTAATTGTAAAGCCACTTGGATTATTTTGGCTGACACCACTTTATATTATTTTTAATAAACAAAATTCTATGAAATAAAAAAAGCTATCGAGGCGAAAAAGAGACTATTTTGTCTCTGACTTTTTTCCTTTCCATTTCTTTTTTTTTTAATCAAGGAAGATAAAGGCAGGTAAATGTCTACTGAGCATATGGTGTATTCTCACTGATAGAAACTCTTTTATTTATTACCTTTGGTAATCCATACCACAGCTGGAGCAGAGAGAGGTGAGCTATTTGCTCTTTTCTGCACAGTACGTGTGGGGTCAAGGTTTGAATTTAAGTTGGATTAAAATCAAGGTTCATAATTTCTTGTTTAAACACATTTAAATGCATGTGTGGGTATGCAAACAAAGCATATGCACACACAGACTGACACAAAGTGGAAAATGGAATAGTATGTAGTCCTTAAAAAAAAAAACAGTCTGTGCGTTACACCTTCTCAACTGTTAGATTATAATCTTCTTTGTTTAAACCTCTCTTAGATATAATTCAAAGATCGAGCTGGGGTTTCTTATAAAACTAGACAAGAGGCAAAAAGGATTGAACTGAGAGTCTATATCTTACATATCTCTTCTCTTTCAGTCTAAATTTTCACCCAACAAAATAAACTACTGTTGGGGCTGAGCCCCAGTGGCGTAGAGGTTGTGCGCGGGACTGCGGCCCACTGGGACAGAGGTTCAATTCCAGCAGTGGGGCTGCTCCACCACCGGAGAGCAGTGATGCCCCCCCCCCAAAAAAAAAAACAAAAAACAAAAACAAAACAAAATAAACTACTGTTACTTAAGTAGCCATAAAAGAGAAGCAGCATTTGTCCCCAGAGATGAGAAGCCACTAGTAAGAGATTAGCAGTAACAATAGCAATAATAATAATAATTGCACATATTGAATCTTCAGTTGTTGGCAGACATTTACATTATCACTTCTCTCAAACTGCAAAGTAAACACAAATGTATTTCCAGATAAAGGAAGTGACCGTCAGAAGCATTCAATAGATTATGCAATATAACAGTTAGTAAATAGGAGAGAGACTCTTTTTTTATTCATTCTTTTTTTCCTTCAAAACCACTTTATTATTTGTCAATACAGCTGTCATATCATTTGACAGTTAAAATCACATCAGCAGCATTGTACAATGGCTACAAGCATCAGTGTCATAACATTTGTTTCCTTCCTGAACTCCTTGACTTCACCTCCCTTTTAATACCAACCTCCCATTGTCACTGTACCCACCCCATAAATCCTTACTCTACGTGCTGTTCCTGTAGATTAATCAACCATGGGTTTCACACACTGAAAGAAAAACATATAACAAAAATTCAAGAGGGTGACCGCCAATGAAATAATCCATCTTAGATAAACCCCAATATGAGCAAACAAAATTTCACAGAAATGGTTGAAAAACAAATCAGGGCTAACATGCATCAGAGAGGAGATCAGCTGACAAGGTTTTAACCATTTAAGACTCTCTTAACTTTTTTTGTTCCTCTTCCTCTGCTACTTTCTTCTGTTGCAAAGTGTCTTTCTTTCTCCCTTTAATGGTAAATTAGGTGAAGTTTACATTTCAAATCACCATCCTTGTATTCAACCTTTTAAATGACTAATCAAAACCCTCAATATTAAAAAATATATTTCATGGTTCAGAATAAAAATGGAGTTGTAGAGAAGCTATGTTTCATATTGCCACAAACCAACCATTGTGTAAATTGGAGCAGTGGTGGTCTTGCTGTTTTGCATCTGCTTTCAAAATTGTTTGAAGCAAAACCAAAATGAGATCCTCTATGTGTAAGTTCTTTAAAAACTACAAATGATCATAGAAATGTAAGTTTCATTTCTTTAGGGGATCACTGAGTAGTATTAACAGATTTAGATATGCAAACAAATGAATATTTCAATTCAGACCAATGAGAATCAGAATATAAGCATCTCTGAGCAATGATACAATAGTACCCTGGACCATGAGGCTAAACCATTCTAAAAGGAGCGTCAAGATGCCATGCAGTCCAAATCAACTTTTCCCACAAGAAATAACTGAAAATGGATTAATTTGCTCTTAACCACCAAGTTTTTATGCCATTTGACCTTTTTGTACAAAAGATTCACAGAAAATTCAAAGTAAATAAGTTCAGAGTTAAATAATAAAATTTAAATATGTAGCACAGCATTAAAACATATTTTAGCAACTACAGAATGATTCACACTTTGAGACTGATGAGGATCTGGATCTGTGCACTTGGATGTGGAGAGACAGTATGGAGAGAGAGTCATTGTTTGGAAGGAGAATAACCTTTCATAAAATCAACTGTTAGCTGTTTTTCAGAAGTTTTTTCCCTTCTTTGTCTTTTTGCACTGGGACCTGACCAGTTTTCTCTAAAATAAAATCTATGATGGTCTGCTCCTTGCATTTCTTTATCTCAGTGGTTCTCAACCTTCCTAATGCTTCAACCCTTGAAAACAGGGCCTCGTGTTGTGCTGATCCCCCAACCATGAAAGTGTTTTTGTTGCTGCATCATAACTGCAATTTTTCTACTGCCAGGAATTGGGCAACTCCTGTGAAAGGGTCATTCAACTCCCAAAGTGGTTGTGACCCACAAGTTGAGAACCTCTGCTTTATCTGTTTCTGAAAATGGTTTACTAGATTATCATTAATAATATCAATAACACCATTAACCAGTTCCTTATCATAATTATTCTTTTCAAAACAACTCTTAAAATCTAAAAATAGCACAAAAGACACAAAAATTATGAAAATTATGTGAAAATGCTTGAAACACAGCCAGCTGCAAAAGGTTTAAACTATGCATACTAACAACGCCAACTAACACTGATAGACTGAAACACAAACTGCTTTTGTTTACAAAAATCATGTGCATCAGGTAGGATTGTGATCAGTAGTGTTTTGTTTGAGCTCCCATGCAAAATTTAATTGACATTTTGCATCAAAATCCAGTTATGTTGAGTACTAATGTGATAGAGCACCAGAGTTCTATTGAATTTGGATATATAAAGAAAAAAGTATGCTACTGTAAACTATTAGGATATTTAAAGAAAAAAACAATGAGTAACAGTCTACTGGAATCTACTGGAACTTGCCTAAGTAAGATACTTAGGGTCTTGCCTGGGTACTTGAGAATCAAATAAAAGATTAGGAGTTACTTAAAATGATAAGAAATTGACGGTGACAACTTTGCTTCTAAGGAGCATACTAGGTGTACTTCTTCCAAGACAGATTTATTCGCTCTTCTGGAAATCTATGGCATATTTAATCTTCTTTGTCAACGTCACAATTCAAAGACATAAATTCTCCTCCAGCCTTCCTTATTTATTGTCCAGCTTTCACATGTATATAAAACAGCATGGCTTAGTTCAGGTTCCCTTAATATTCAAAGTGACATCTTTGTTTTTGATATTTTGAAGAGATAGTCTTCAGCAGCTACACTTAATTTATTGACAGATACTTCCATGGGTATTGATTATAGATCTAAATAAAATGAAAACTTTCACAGATGATGTTATAGGTCAAGCTGTGAGAATTTTAGTCTTCTTTTTATTTTTGTGTAATCCATTTTGAAATATTACTTCGTCATTACATGCTTCAAGTCCTCTTTATTTTCAGTACAGTAGCTTGTGTCATCTACATATTGCAGATTTTTGAGGAGTTTTCTATCAAACATAGTCATTCTTTATATGGGGGGGCTACTTTGATTGTTTTCTCTGGATGCAGAGAGAATAAGAATGAGAAAGATGCATACTATTCCTGATTTTGAACTAGGATTCTTATCCTCTTATCCTGTTTTTCTGTGTAGACATGAACAGAATTAGGTTAACTGGGATTTCCATTATTCTCAATATTGTCCATAATGTATTATTGTACACACTGTTTAATGCCCTTGAACAGTGAATACAACACAGATAAATAGATAAATATCTTCTATTTCTTTGCTTTAAGTCAGAATTCATTTTAACACTATAGTATCCCTAATTCCATGTCCTTTTGTTAATCCAGATTTAATTTCTGGAAGTTCCCTGCTAATGCACTGCTTTAATAATATTTGAGTTATCATCAAAAAAAGCTCATATGTGTGATATTAAAATTATACATTCAGTAACTTCCAGTTTTTATTAGGTTGGGTTTCCTTCATTTAGAATAGGCATAAATAAGTCTCTTCCAGGTAGTTGACCCGATACCACATTTGCACATTTTTTGCCATCATCATTCTCAAAACTTCTTTCTTCTACTTAGGACCCTTGTATCAGCTCCCTATATTTCCCCTTCATCCAAACTCCCCCTCCCCCATGAACCCTTAATAATTTACAAATTGGCATTATTTTGTCATATCATCCACTGTCCAATGTGTCACTTCACCCACTTCCCTGTTGTCTGTACCCCAGAGAGGAGGTTATATATAGATCCCTGCAATTGGTTCTCCCTTTCTACTCCACCTTCCCTCCATCCTCCCAGTATCACCACTCTCACCACTGGTCCCGAAGGAATCATCTATCTCAAATTCCCCATGTATCTGGCTCCACTGTACATCCCCTGGTCTAGCTGGATTTGCAAGATATAATTGGGATCATGATAGTGGGTGCGAGGAAGCATTTAAGAACTATAAGAAAGTTATGTATTTCATTGTTGCTACACTTTACCTTGATTGGCTGGTCTCTTCCCTGAGACCCCTCTGTAAGGAGATGGCACTTCACCTATTGATGGGCTTTGGGTCCCCAATCTGCAGATGCCATTTTTCTCCCAGTTCCTTCCTCTATTTCCTTTTACTTTCCTCTAGGTGCCCTATCATCCTCAGCCTCCATTTGGGTTTCAGTGTTTTCTCTCTGCTACATTACTCTAGATCGATTCCTATAAGACCTATCACACTCATCTTGATTTTGAATCACTTGTTGTTCCCTTATCCCTGGGTTAGTCAACATCACCTCCTTTCCCCCTTCTCCCCAACCCGGAGCCATCAGTTCCATTGTTTTTTTTCCTCCAGATTGTTCATCCAGCTTATTTTATCTAGCTAGACCTGCAGAGCTAGTGCTCTTTTAGCACAAGTGCCCTCTCTTCTAATTGGTAATTTTCTTATTAAAGGAGCTAACTAGATACAGAAGTAATATGTTGTGATAGGTAGGTTTGTTGTGCCCACATGGTCAATGAAGATAGGTAAGTTTTTTGTGCCCACATGGCCAATGAACACACATGAGATTAATTAAAGGGTGGACATACAAATGGCTCAGCGAGCTGTGCCTTTCTCTCTTGCTCTTGGATCTTTGGATCCGTATGCAGCTGGCTGCCTTGTTTGTTCTGTGTCTCCATTTGCAAGCTATACTACCTGTGGGACACTTAATCCGTGGACTGTATCACTGTAAGTTGAGGTTCCTTCAAACCCTGCTTTGCCACACTACTGGAATATACACTTGATGTGCTGGGACTGTTGGACCCTGTCATCTGGCTGATGGTTGATGAGTTACCTTGCTGTTTACTGCCTGTGGCCGGAGAGCCTGAACTTCTTTACTGAGGACTACCCAGTGGCTCTCAGGACTTGAAGGACTGCCAGTGTATTATCTGTCTCATGGAAGTGAGCTGCACCAAAACATTCATACTGCTTTATAAATGAATTAGCTGTTTATTTCTTGTGTTATATATCTACCTATCTATATAAAATATATAAATTTATATATATACTTATTAATATATACATACACATATATACTTATTAATGTCTTTTTTTTTCTAGAGAACCGTGTCTAAGACATATGGGTTAAGAGAGATGCCATGTAGAGCTCTCTAAAAAAGTCCAAGAAGAAGCTGAGACAAGAATTTTCATTCAGAAAAGACATCACAAACCTCCCCATAAGGTCAGTGAGAAAATAGTTATTTGTTGCAACTACTCACTTTGATATTTTTGTTATAGTCGCAGAAGAAACTAAGATGACCTTGTGAGTTTCAAGACAAATATATAGATGATGCATGTTCAATCCAGTATTTGGACTTTATTTCATATATATATATATATATATATATATATATATATATCTCCAAGTATAGGACAATACTCATATTGTGATGGAAGTGGGAGTTCTGTAAAAAGAAAAAAATGTGTCTTCTGTAGAACTGCATTATTCTTACTGTAGGTATGCGAAAACCCCACTCACTGTTCATTCTGACTCAGAATTACCTTCTTGATAGAGTAGAACTGCCCATTGTGGCTTTTAAGGCTTTAACTCTGGGAACAGAAAGCCTCATCTTTCTTCTTCTGTGGATTGGCTAGTGATTTCAAACTTCTGCCCTTGTGATTAGCAAAAAAATGTGTAAGCCGCTACACCATCAGAGCTCCTTAACTCTTGATCATCTCTTCACTCAATAATTCAGATGGTCAGGGCTTAAATTAATGAAGTCCAAGTTGAAATAATATTTTTTAATCTAACAGAACATCTTAGTTGTTTGTTTTATGATTCAAAATACCACCACTACATTTTATTTACTATCCCATGATATTGTCTCATTACAAGACAACTGTCTTCAACTCTGCTAATGGAAATTACTGATCCAAAGTCTCTCCATGATGCTATATCCTGTTTGAGGACTACTGCTTTTTATGACAAGAAACACTGCCCTCTCTTGACCTTCCATTCTTACCTTTATATGTAAGATTATAAGTCCTGACCACAGATTGTTTAAAAGTAAATGCTGAAATTATTTTAACAAAATAAATATTAGCTTTAGTTATTATATATACTTCAGCTGATGTTATGAAAACAGAAAACTTTACTATAGTTCTTATTATGCATCTTTAATGATTGTGTGCATATATGCATTTCATGAAGCCTAATGTACATACCAGAGATCAATTTCTTGCCAGATGCTAGAAATAAGGTTATACATATATAAAGATGCAGCTATAACCACATACTTGAATATATGAGTGCATCTATGTACATATATGTCTGCCAGTATATATAATACTATCGTATGTCACTTTATCACTAGATATTCAAGTCTAGTGCACCTGATTTTATTTAGTAAGGACATCAAATAACTGGGAAAATCATTATGCAAATATTTGCCACAATAATTAATGTAGATAGTGAAGGAATGCCACATATGTAAGGTTTATTACACATCCAGATGAAGATCATTAGCTTCCCAGCTATGGTAATATTTGTCCTTCTTACATATTTATTATATGCAGTTTTATGTTGCAAATATTTCTGAATATGTCACTTTTATTGGACTGATCATTTCTAGAAGATTTGAGCAATGCTTTCTTTAGTCTAATCTTCCAAACATGGCTAGCCATACTAAGTATGGAGTGGATGATAAATGTTTGGTGAAAAATCTCTTGAAACTCATACCTGGATTTAGGTTTCCCAGGATTGCATTCTTGTTTTTGAGGCACTGTTCCTTGTAGGTGGCAATTTTTATTCTATGTGTGCCCAGTTTTATCTTAGGCATCCCTATGTGTTGCTCTCCATGATTTCCTCCCTCTTTGCTTCCTAGGAAGTTCTCTGTAAAATCATCCTCATCTTTCACAAGTAGAACCCAAGTTATCCCCCAATGAGAGCTGAAGGGAGAGGCAGTAGGAGAAATGGCCACGTAGAGCCTTTGCTATTTAAATCATGAAGTGGAGGCCTCCTGGAGCCCTGAGCTGCCCTGGGACAAGGCATTACCCGACATCTTCTAGAAAGTTGTAATCTTCCGCTTTCACACCTATCTTCTGCAACCACCTTTCCTCAGGTGAGATGGGCCTGTGTGGAGAATCTAAATGCCTGCCACTTTCTTCTCTGCTTCTAGAATGTGTGTCCATTGCTTTAGTGTGAGATTCTCTCAGAGGTCTGATGATGGTGCTGTCATTTCATTTCAACAGAACTTCTGTGGTTGCCTGGGATACTTCTCAAAACTGATGTTTCATTCAAACTTTGTCAAGTGCTCTTTCTTTTTCCTTCCCTTCCCCATTTAAGGGGGAAATGATATGAATGAATCCAAAGCATCCAGAGAATTAAAAAGAAAGATAAAATGCTAGGAGTTTGATCGACCAAAATCATCAGTGGTTTAAAAACAACTTAAGTCCTATTGTAATACAGCTGACTGTCTCATAATGACCCTCTAGGACAGAGAACTCTCCCTAGGGTTTTGACGCTAACATTTTTCCAATGATTTTTTCTTTGGGGGGGGGGGGCGCGCTCTGACAGTTCTTATAACATTCAATACATCATTTGTATCAAGCATATTTGTACACATGTTGCCATCTTCACTTCTTCATTTTCTACTTGAGTCCTTGGTATAAGCTTCCCTTTTCCTCTCCTTTTTTTATAAATCATTTTTCTGGGGGCTCATACCACTCCCATCATGATCAATACATACATCAGTTGTATGCACACCACATAAGCACACTTGTTGCCCTCATCATTCTCAAAACATCCTCCCTCCACTTTTATAGAAACAGTCTCTTCTTTCCTCTACTTAAATGATAATGGACTAGTTAATACAGACAACTAGCTTAGGTTTGATAAGCACTTGCAAAGTTATGGTAGTTAAATATAAGCATTTGCTCCCAAAATTTAAACGCTAATAAGTCCTTTGAATCCTTTTTCTCTTTATCTTGTTCTCTTTGATCAAAACGTTTATTTATTCTCCACATATGATGAGAGGAAGCGTTTCTGATTTGCAGATATAGCATTTTGATGAAAGGCATATGCTTGCAATAAGGGGAAGAAACCAACAACTTGATATTCATCTCACTTATGATCTATTAACTGTGGCTTCAGAAATGATGACTTCCCCACATGTTAATAAACTTCAGTTTTGCTCATTAATTATATGAATATAATAAACAGTGATGTGTAATTTATTGAGTCCCAAACATTTTGCAGCTTATAAAAAGATGGGTACATTTAAAAAGTTCCCACACGTTCCAATTGTATCACAAGATAGGAATCAGTAACTAGTGTTTTTAAAGACACCCCCCCCCCAAATGACTCTGAAATAAAGCAAAATTTAAGAAGAGCAGGTTTGCTGAAGGGCTAACTGATATGCCGTAAATTAAATCATAGTACCTGGCACATAACTACTATGCAATTCAGTGTTTGCAATTTTACCTTATGGTCAAATTTTCTCATTAGCAATTATTTTATTGATTGGATTAAGTTGCTACTGAACTTTGGAAGATTGAACCTTTTGCAAATATTTTATTATAATCATATTTCATATTAAGATAATATTTTTCTGAATCCTTCTATAGTTAAATGGTATTCTCAAAAAACAGTAGATAAGTATAAAAATACACACATTGGACATTTTTATTAGAAACAACTGGTGAGACTATCCATGAAAAGCACACGAAAGATGAATGTGTGAAATATTCAACAAGGTGGACAATGCAGCTGCACCGGGATTCAATATCATACTGAAAAGAAAGGAAGAACCACAAAGCCTGCTGCATAGCCACAGGAATTGCGAAGGTTGGGGTGCTAATATTAGTTTCCCAGTCTTTCTCCTGGGGACGACTCTTCCAGGCAGCTTATGCTGGACCACATCATCTCTTGCAGTGTTTCTGATTCCTCAGTGTTATCCACTCATCCTTTGACCTGCATCACATTTCTTTTTTTTTTGGTGGGGGAACCGGGGGCATCACTGCCCTCTAGTGGATATGAAAGCTACCCAGCCTTGTTCCCAGAGCACTGCTGCTGAATTTGAATGGCCACACCAATGGGCCTGCAGTCCCGCATTCAACCACTACACCACTGAGGCTCAGCCCGCATCACATTTCTTATAGTTGTATCTAAAACATTTCAGTGCAGTGATACAGGGTCCAAAAGATACCCATCCTCTCTATGCTCTTTTTGCTATCCCTTTCTGTGAGATTGAAATTTTGTTAATTTCAGGGATTTACAGTCATAAGCGGACCAATCCCTTTGGCAAATTATAAACTGACTGATCCTCTTGGGAGGATTTGTACACTTCTTATGCATATCATAAGTCAACTGGTCCATGAAAGCCAAATGTGGGAAGTCAACCAATATATATCAGCAAGCCATTTATGAGGATACTAAACAAACCAGTCCCTCACAAGAATGCTGCCATGCATGCATGTGCAGAAAGTTACAAATCCAGGACCGAGAGGACACCACCACACCACAATGACAGTAGTCTAATACCACTAACTGAACTACAGACTTGTTTTGATTTTGTCATTTTTCATATGCAATCCTTTTGGGTGCTACTTTTCTGACATTTTATCACAAGTATATGTGTTTATATAGCCTATATAGCTTATATAGGAGTGTGTCATCACTCCTAAAATAATGTCCCTACTTTTTACTGTTACAGTGTCACTATTGCACTAATCTCTGACCATCATTTATCTGTTCTCCATCAGTACAATTGTCATTTGAAAAGATTATATATGTGGACTTTTATAGGTAGGTAATTTTTATGAATTGACTTTTTTTTCCACTTAGCAAAATATCCTCAAGATACAACAAAGTTGTTTTCTGCATCAATGTTTTTACTGCTGAATAGTACACTATAGTGTACATTACCCCAGTACATCCATCCAGTTGATTGTTGAAGGCTAATATGCTACGGTGGGGTCTAGCTTTGTTCATTATGATGACAATGTTTTTAAATATTTGTGTCTAGAATTTTATATAGTAACATTAATTTTTATTTATTTATACTCAGGGAAAGGATTGCTAGATCATAGAGTATGTATTTATTTGTGTATGATATGACAGCTTGTTTCCAAAATAGATGGACCATTGTGACGTTTCATCAGCAATATCCGAGAATGAAAATCAGTTCACATCTCCACCAGCCCTTGCTGTTCTGAGTTTTTGTTTTGTTTTTATTTCAGCCATTCTATAGGAGTGTAGTGATTGCCTCACAGCTATACTTTCTACGTCCCTAGTGGCTAATGATGCTTGGCATCTCTTTATGTAATTAATTTCCATCTGCATTTCTCTTTTTGAGAAGTGTGCATTCAATTATTTATTCATTTAACAAGATTATTTTTATTTCTCAGTGTTCAGTTCTGATAATTCTTTACTTTGGATACAAGGAATTTTTAGATTTTTAAAATTACAAATAGTTTCTCTAATGTTGTGGATAGTCTTCATTTTCTTAATAGAATCTTTTGCTGAGAGAAAATATTTTTCAATTTTTGTTGTTTTTTTTTGGGGGGGGAGGAGGCATCACTGCTCTTTAGTGGGAGTAGGAGGCCCAGACTTGCTCCTGGAGAGCTGCTGCTGGATTCGAACCACCAACCCAGTGGGCTGCAGTTCCGCACACAACCACTACACCACTGGGGCTCAGTCCTGATTTTTCAATTTTTATGAAGTGCAAATTATCAAATCTTTCTTCTGTTGATCATGCTTTTGATGCGATTCTTAATAAATTGGTGTGTGATCACAAAGATATTCTCATGTTTTTTCCTACAGATTTTACAGTTTCATCCTTAAATCTGTGATGTATTTTAGCTAAGGTTTTTGTGAGCAATGTGGAGATTGTAATTTCATAAAGAGCATTCTCGTATGCAGAATGTATTAGACAAGGCTGAGCATGGAGGTAGAAGGGAAAGAACCATAGGAGATGGACAGGATATGAATAATGGGAGCCATGCTAAAGAATTTGGAGTTGTATAATTCTAAGCAGTAGGGTGAATGTAAGGAAACTATAGATGTGAGTCTCATCATTTGACTACTAGAGAAATGATGGGTGGTTTGAGTCTACTCAGAGCTCTCAGAAATATTACTCACTGAAAGCCATGTGGAGCAGTCTTACTTGGAAGCAGAAACAGTTGTAGTGCACCAGAAACAAGTATGTGAAAATTGGTTTTGATAGTAGTGAGCAGTTTTCTGAAATCTCATGGAAAATGAGATTAAAAGAAAATTGATTTTCTTATGTTTTTTGAAGCACCCTCTTATTGATGTATCTAGAATAATAAGAAGTCTCCCTAGTTCAATT